>BJCN01315130.1:5199-23698 GCA_018326445.1 Flaveria brownii
AATATATACGAGGGGTTGAGTTTACACACGCTACACATCCAACACACACGATAATTATGAAACTTGCAACAACTCAATCGTTCGAAAGCAATTGATTTCTTTATATCCTTAACATTTGCTTTGTTTTCTGCCTATTATCTACATTACGATTGTGTTCATTCCTTGATACCAATATCAAAAGCATATGAATTCAAGCATCTGCTAGTCAACTGAACAACTTTTAGTTTTATATTGTTGAATACGATAACCCCTCTCCTTGTTGACTATGATCCTCGTTCATTCTCACCGGTGGACATTAAAAGCAAACTACATCAACAAAATATATGAAAACATCTGAAACACATTAATCTAGGATCATGAATGAGTTCACTAGAAGTTTGAACCCCAGGAAACTACATGAGAACGAAATACTTTCCCGTATCAAAGACATTGCACCATTCTTCATGTCTCTTTCAACTAACGGAAGATGGAATAGCGGTCTTAAAAACAATTGCGATACCTTCTCCAATTTATGAAAATTAGGGTTCATATGCCTATTATTGTTTTTGTTATTCCAATGCATGTCGCCTTCCTTGATGTATCATTGTATTGTCTCACTATGTTGTCATCCTTAAATCAATCAAATAAATACTACCATCCCCTTGGTTCAAGTACTGATAACCCACAAGAATCAGCCCCAATCGCCTTTTGGCACTATCCCTTCAACCACACACATTGTTGAATCTGTCACCGGCTCATATTTTAACATGTTAATTTAACGATGCAACTCGAGTTTGAGATCGGGAACAGTCCAGGAATGCTCACTACGGACTAACCCGAGAACAACACCTAATCAAATTTGCACATAATAACATTGTCTGTATAATGATTTATGATTTTTGCATTTATGGTGGTTCTTATTTGAACATGAGCCACAACACACGTATATGTTTTAGTTCAATAAATACAAAATCAAATCTAAGTATATACACTCTATAAAAAGTAGCAGATAGTGTTAAGCGATATATAGAAGCACATGTGGTTATGTAGTGACATGATATGCATTTATGTAGTAGTGTAGTTTTCTAATAAGAAATTTATTTAAAAGTCAACTTCAAAGTTTATATGGGACAATATTTCTTAAATTAAAATTCACAATATACGCCCCGAGGTGACTGCAATGAGTATAAATCTCACTCACCGACCTAAACGACGAGCAAACACGTATAACAGCACATACATCTATATTGTACGATTTGAATATTTGACATTTTGGACAAAAAGAAGATGTTTTGCCACCGGTTCCTCTAAAGGCATACCATGTCACTCTAAAGGCACATCATGTAACATAAAGCCATCAACATTCATCTTATTTTTTATGTTTTTTCCTGTCACATAAGCGTTACATTGTTTTTTTTTAATTTTCTCTGGCTTTTTCTTGTTTCCCAACTTTTTTGCAGTAATTTTATTATCAATAATGACTTTTTTTTGTTATATAATTAAATCAAATAAAAACATAAAATGTAATTAAAAAATACTTAAAATTTGAAATAATGTTTTATTGACTAGGGGAGACGGTTCCCGATGTTACAACTACTGCTTAAATTTTGCTTTTCAAAAACAGAATAATGTTCAAAATTGCATGTAAAATCTATAAATTTTGCTAGTTAAGTATTATTTAAATAAAGTCGAATAATGTTCAAAATTGAAATATTGTTTTGTCAAGTAGGAAGTCCATTGATTAAAAATTAAACACCAATGATCTTTAGCTCTAACTAGTTAAGGTGACGTAGATATTACATGTAAATATTAAAAGATCTTTTATTATGAGCAAAATGCTCAGAGTTAAGGCTTGAGGTTTTCTCAGCAATGAGTTTCATACTGAGCGGGTTAAGGGTGTGGTTCCGACTGAAAAAAGGATAGGGGACCCGATAAAAATAATAACTATTCTCCAAAGTAGGGTCGTACATTTAACATTAAAAAAATAAAATATATAAAGTTCAATAGTTAAAAGAAAAAATAATTAAATTAATGCCACAAAATAAATAATGTTTTGCTGATATAATGTCCAGTTGTCCGCCAACCAACAAACCTTTACTACCCTTCAATTCAGGTGATTCGGTGATTTCGGTAATCACGTGTTTGAGAAATTTTTGACATTTCGGTTTTACCCGATATGGTACTCCCATCATCATTCGGTCACGGTACCGTTTCCAAACTCGATATGGTATTCCCACCCTCATTCGGTCACGCCACCGTCTCCTCTAATGCTGGTAGATTACAACATTATTATTATTTTTATTTGATGCATTAGTTATAGTCATTAATACACAACTAAATCTATCATTTTATAAGTAAGTGAGAAAAAATGACGCATTAAACGTTTAGTTTTACTTTATAAACAGTGATACCCTTTCAAACTCCTTAATATTTATTGTCATTAAATTTTTTTTAAGCCCAAGTAAAAAAAATACAAATAAAAATAACAGCAGCGGTACAAAAACGGTGCCGTAAACTATTAAATGAACAATTCTCTTTTGGAAAAAAGGTCCGTAAGTGGACGGTTGCTGGACCGACCAGTCGGTGGCATGATCCCACAAAAATATAATTTGATTAGAACTTTATCATGAGAACTATTTCTTATATTTTAAATTAATTAATAATCATATGCTTTATATAAATCAACTCAAAGGTCTTATATTTTAAATTAATTATATGCTCTATATAGGCTGCGGATGTTGAGTAGTTTGATTTTACAACTTTCGGTTTGATATAATTAGTCATTATTTAACTTTTTCTTATAAACTTTAAATGTATATTTATGTTTATGTTTATCATCACACACAAAACATAGATTGTCTTAATTTATATATATAATATATAAAGAGGTTTTATTTATTTGTGACTTTGTGATCGAAAATTGTTATGTATCATCTAACATAGGACATTATAATTTTTATTTTTATTTTTTTTTATTGTAAAAAATTTTAAATATAAAAATTTAAATGAATTTTCTCTTAAATTTACTACCACAATCTTACATTTTTGAAGGCGACTCACAAAGTATTAATACAGCGACCGGTTGGATGGTCCTTTTTAAACATGAGATCAGAAATAATAAATTGATTTAGTTTAAAATAGAATAGAAAGCACAACCAATGATATTTATTTTGGGAAACAAATATTATCCCCTTTTTGTTAAAAAATAATATTTTATTATTTCATACCATGGGAAAAGAAAGTGGAAACAAAGAGAGGTTTATGGCTTTATGCTGACCTGAGATCGCACTCCTTTTCACCTGCTTCTCTTCATCTTCATCTTCAACTGCAAACAATCAACTCTCAATCTACGATGGGTATGTCAGTCACTCAATTTCTTCAGAAATCGATGTCAAATTCATCATTCATAGTGCATTTACTTTTCATTCTGCACTTCTATACCCTAATTATTGATACAGTTTATCCAACATTGTTCGTTTTCTTAAAAGTTGCAACGGTTTAAGTTTCTAAATACTTACAGTTGAACTTCAATTTCTATATCGTTAAGCGTCTTGACACTATTAACTGTTGATCTTTGATATAGTTAATTGCGTTTGTTGTGTTGAAGAAGTCAGGAAGGTTGGTTTTAAGTAACAATAATGGTGTTTGAGTAGGATCTGGAATGCGAATGAAGGAGCAAGTCGCATTGAACTTGAATCCACAACTACTTATCTGATTATCCATGAGTGAAACACTGAAATTAGCTGTTTAGAATAAGTGTTTAAACTGTGTATTTCAAACAATTTTCAATAAGCAATCACATCTCCCATGTACCCCTTCTAGAGGTCACAGGTTCGAACCTACTTCCACTAGTTTCGTGTCATAACCTCTTGAAGGCCAATGCCCAGCAATATGCGATTTACTAGATCTTGTTGGATAGCAGGACATCGGTGGGGTCTCATGAGTTCTCATTTAATAGTTCTCATGGTTAGAAAAAATAAAGTTTGGCAATTGAAATTCCAATTCAGGCCATGTGAAACTTGTGATGTTATGTATTAGGTGTAATCGACTGTTTGTTTTTTATTAATTAGACGAAAAATACTGTGGATGTGTATATACCGATTCAAGCGTTGTTATTTTAAAACAAGCAGCTCTGATAAGCATATAGAAAGTGTCGAGTCCAAAAAACTCATTTCACTTACAAGTAAATAAATAAGCTGTCTGGAATCTTGATAAGCATTGCCAGATACCCTCCAAACAGCTTATCGTTGTATCAAAACACAACAAACAGATAATCAGTTTTATTAAGCAACCCCAAACGCTCCGTAGAAGGCTAGAACACATATCTTGATTCAGTCTTTATGTCACTAATAAAAAATTGGAATGAGGTGTACTTTGTTACCTGATTAGTTTATTTATGGGATTAAGATTTTAGGTTTATGAGGATATGTTGTAGTGATTCAAGTGTTAACTTTTGTAGACAAAGAAGCCGGTTGCTGTTCTACCCACCTCATAGAAGGAGATGGCACATTTAATGCTGAAGGGCTTGACAATTTTATCAAGCAAGTCAAATTGGCTGAATGTGGGCTTTCTTATGCTGTTGTTGCTATCATGGGACCTCAAAGTAGTGGTATGTGTTGTATACTATGTCAAACAGTGAACCTGTTTCACATTTTATGAAGTCTTTTTACACATGAATTCTTTTTAAAGTTAATGATACCAAAGTCATCCTAGTAGCAAGGTGGTAGGTTAGTTTTTAGTGGTATGACCATTATGTATTATACTATTATCATATTTTGAGGTTGCATAGTGCATGTTTTGAATTCGTGTATGTGACAGGGAAAAGCACACTTTTGAATAACCTTTTTTACACAAACTTCAAGGAAATGGATGCTTATCGGGGCAGGCATGTATATGTTTTTCTTGTGTTTTTTTTTGTCCATCTTCAGATCCAGTAATTTACTGTCATTACCCTTCTATCAGGTCTCAAACCACCAAAGGTATTTGGATGGCAAGATGTGCTGGCATTGAACCATGCACCATTGTTATGGATCTTGAGGGTACTGATGGAAGAGAGCGAGGAGAGGTTTATAACTATCCTTTATTTGTTTAGTTAATCTTCTTAAATGGTTATGTTTTGGTTTTCCTAAACACGTTATAAAGTTTTCTTGGTTTTTGAGGTGCTTCTTATTAAGTTACTCTTGCTGCCTTAGGATGATACTGCATTTGAAAAGCAGAGTGCACTTTTTGCTCTTGCTGTCTCAGATATAGTGCTCATAAACATGTAAACTTTCTGTTTGCTTGATATAAGCATGCAAATATGAGTTTTGTTTCAATTATAAATTGCTTTACTTTGATTGGTTTATGCAGGTGGTGTCATGATATTGGACGTGAGCAGGCTGCAAACAAACCTCTTCTGAAGACTGTATTTCAGGTGCATAACCTGTACGTGCATTTTAGCATTTTCATATGTTAGTGACAGTGGCAAACTATTGAACTTATACTTTATGTATTTCAGGTTATGCTACGATTATTTAGTCCACGTAAAACAACTTTGATGTTTGTCATACGTGATAAAACAAGGGTAAGCTATCCTTTTGTCTTGGCTAACAGTGGTTTACAATAATGAAAATTTTGGATTGCCTTTGATGTTATTGTCCTATTTTCCCTGTATAGACACCTCTTGAAAATCTAGAACCTGTCTTGAGGGAAGATATCCAGAAGGTAAGTTTTGTTCGTATTTTTGCTATCTCAAAAGCTAACGCATTCATTATGCTTTTAATGCTCCGTTCTTTACTCCAGATATGGGATTCTGTTCCCAAACCAGAAGCCCACAAACAAACTCCATTGAGTGAATTTTTCAATGTAAGATGTCCTAAATATTGCTATAATTTTCTTTTGGAGTTTTGGGTATTAATGTTTCTTGAGACTAAAACATATGCTAATTATAATTTTATAATTTATTGCTTGTTGAGTGACCAGGTAGAAGTTGTTGCTCTTTCTAGCTTTGAAGAGAAAGAAGAACAATTTAAGGAGCAGGTACACTAGAAATTACACCAGACAGTAGATGAGACATGATACATAAATATTTGAAAGTTGATACTGCTCTAATATGATTTTCTCATGATCGTTAGCATACAATGTTTTCGTATTATAATATAATAACTTCACTTTCAGAGCATTCCATGGGAATGTGTCAGTTTCAACAATTTGTCAAGAACTGTTTCAGTTGGGCTGCATTTCATTTGTAATGGGTCTAATGGTTAAAATATTAAAAATTACTATAAATGAACTAAAATGGGTCAAAAGTCACCTAATGTGCATTCCAATGCTTACAACATTCTAAATTGTTTAATTTATGACAAGTCATACTATTATTTAAGTAATGTAGTTCTCCTAATTGTATTTAGTATGGTAAGTGTTTACAAAATTCTAAAACATGGGAAAAAGGCTGACAAGGCAAACCATTTCTACGTGAGCATATTTTGGCTCACAGTTAAAAGTTATCCATTCTAGTCCATTACCCAACCTGCCTCAACTATCCATTTTGTCATTTCATTGATCAAGTCCTTAATAAAATTTATAAAGATGTATTTGTCATTTGCATTATACATTACTTAATTATGTTATTTTATTTTAATTGTAGGTGGCTAGTTTAAGGCAACGATTTTTTCATTCTATTGCACCTAATGGCTTAGCCGGAGACAGGCGAGGGGTTGTTCCTGCTTCAGGTTTCTCATTTAGTGCCCAACAGATTTGGGAAGTTATTAAAGAGAACAAAGATCTTGACTTGCCTGCTCACAAGGTAAGTTTTAAAGGTTAAATTACATATATATCCTCCTATAGGTTCATAACTTCATATATACCATTCTAAATTCATCCTTTCATATTTACTATCACACTACAATATCATACTTACATGTTTTATGTTTACTCGACCATAAGGATTTTGTATAGAGTTTACATATTAGAGTTATCACGTCATACTTACAAATTGTATACAGGGGTTACATAGGCTTGATTATAGGATTTATATTTACAGACTTTCTTAGTTTAGCTTGTATCTTGTATAAAACCCTGTGAGATATTTAATAATAGGGGTGGGGGACTTTCCTCAATATGTCTAAGCTTGACTTGGTAGAACAAATATTAATAGGTCTCGAGTTTTCCATTTCATCCTTGTTCCATACCTTGTTCTTAGTCACTCCGAGTTAGCTTCTTGTTGCATTTTAGTTACTCTCAGTTTCGTCAAGTTTGTCAAGTTCTTGTAGCATATTGTCTTTAGACAAACGTGATGCTTTTTTGTTCACTTTATTAGCAAGCACTACCCAGCTTGGGCACTGTATTTCTAGATTTTTGTCAAGGGAAAGAACTTGTCGGGAGTTACAATCACCCTCCTCTTCTTTAATGAACTGACATTCTTGATGAGCCTGGGGAATCATCCTCCTCGATAAGGTTTGTCCTAACATCCCAAACGATACATGAGTGGCTCTGGAACCTTATGAACCCAACATCTCTCCCTTCCACTACCAATGTGCCATTTGCCCAGGGTGTTACTCATTTCTTCATCTCTAGAAGATGTTTTGTCTCTCTTATCACTACCAATCTTATCTATGACTCATTGATTATAATTGTTGGGTGGGGTGTTCTAAATTTGGTTGTGTTCGTGATTAACAGTCGAGAAAGATGACTACAAGGGGGTTGGGTGCCTTTTTCCTTTGAATTTTCTTATTCTTCATGTGTTTCCGATAGAAACTTGAAAATTTGATTAACCGAAACCTAAAAAAGCAAGGGATAGTTGGCTTGTTTCGAGATAGGCAGATTTCCAAATACAAGAACAAAATAATCAAAGTAATAGATAAAGAAAAAAGATGACTATAGGCCTATTTATTTTTGTGGATTGTTGGAAGCTTCCAATTTATTTTAGCCTTTGAGATAGATGTTGAAATGAAACATGGAGGTAATTTGGGATAATTGCTTAAATTTGTCTAGGCGGTAATTTTTGCATCTAATTGAGAGGATCAATTTGTAGCCCATATGAAACTGTAGCTATTCTATTGATCCTTCCAATTCGGTTCTTATCATTACTTCCCGCTTGGTAATATGACTTGTTGTCAAGTTGATTAAGTATAAACGAACCTGTCCCAACCATCAATTGTTCCTCTAACAATTTGATGGCGAGGTGGTGGCAGGTACCAGAGTTGCGGTTGCAGTCCTTGCAACTTATGTTCTTGACCATTGACAGTGAATATTATAACATATTTAGCCTAATTTGCTTGCATTGTATATAAGGTAGCCAACCGTTGAAGCCTGGTACCATATCAACACCTCCTAGGGAGAATGGATAGAAGTCTTGTGTGATGACCGATGAGGAAGTACGACAATTTCAACGAGACATCCTTGCACATCCGGTTGCATTGGTTGGCATTTCTATCTTCTATTTGGATACCGAGGGGTGTGATGAGCTGGGAGATTATCTGTAGGACGTTTACCAGCTTATCTAAAATAAAATTGTGGGTTGACCCGCTATCAATCAAAAGTAGCACCTCAGTTGTATCTATAACTTCTTGAAGCTTCATTGTAGTTGGTGTAGACCGAATAAAGAGAGCGTGAAGGCTGATCTCAGTCACTTCACCTGAGCTATTCCATTCGTTTATTGTTGTTGTTTCATCTCCTAAGCGATCTTTAAGACTTTGAAAGTTCCCGATTCACAGTGATGTCTGCGATCGAATTTCTCCCCACATCGAAAGCACAACCCTTTTGTAAATCGGGGTTGTATCTCCTTATCAGAAATGCGAAGAGGGGAAACGTATGAAGGGGTTTCGGTTGGGATATTGGTGGTTGAAGAAGTTACGGTTGATGAAGAGGTTTTGGCGGTGGCAGTGGGTCTTGTTCTCTGCCCAAAGCGGTTGTAATCTGTCTTTTATTCAAATTCTGATGCATAACACTATAGACTGTGTGAGGTTTGTGGATTCGAACATCTGCCCTTAGTTCCTCCTTCAACCCGTTTAAGAATACTCCCAACAAGTGGTGTTCGGGTCAATTTGAAACCCGAGATGATCTTTTAACAAACTCCTGCCTATACTCTTGGACTGACCTGTTGCCTTGGTTTTAAAAAGCGCGCCTGAGGCGCGCCTAGGCGCAAGGCGACCTCAGGCGAAGGCTGGCTCGCTTCCGGCTACCTAAGGCGCGAGCTGTACAGAAAGCGCGCGCTTCAATGCGATTCAGGGAGAGGCGATGGGCGATGGCTTTTGTGCTTTCTGTACATGATAACAAAACAGAATCATAAAACTTACCTTGCCGGAAAAATGTCACCGGAGCTTCATGGAGAAGAAAAGTTCAAAAGAGAGGTGTTGTTTTACTTTTTGGTGAGAGAAAAAAAGATGATAAGAGAAGAGAAGTGTATTGAAAGCTGGGAAAACGTGTGTGGAAAGTTGTAGCATTTATTGGTGCTTTTAAAGTTTACTTTCATTTAATAATTATAAGTTTCACCTCAGTCATTATTAAATGCTCTAAATTTTCTTTTGTTTACTTGTTTTTATGATATTTATTTTACTTCTAAACTAGTATTTATAACTAAGTTCACTTGTTTATACAATATCAACCGACTTTTATTAATTAAGTATATTTTTTTAGTAGGGGATGATAAAATCTATGTGAAATATTAAAAAAAAACTATATAAGTATATCACGCCTTGAGTACGAAAAGCCCTGCGCTTTTGCGCTTTGCGCCTCGGTTTTAGACCATGTCGCTTCAGTGCGCTTCTCGCTTTTTAAAACCAAGCCTGTTGCTGCATAAGTACTCGTTAGGATTTTGGAATTTTGCAGGCCCAAATTTTTATGCAGGGCATTGTTGTTTCATCTCCTACATCAGCGATCGTTAAGATAATGAAACTGATCTGCAGAAGTCATGAATAAAAATCTAGCGCGTCTCTTTCCAAGTGCATTGAAGCAACATAAACTTCGAAAGAACTTTTCTGCCTTTAAAACCTAGCCGCATGGGTCAACGCTACTGAAGGTGGGAAAAATAATTTTTGTAGAAGGCCTAAACTGTTGATTGAGCCTCCAGGAGCTTTACCCCTCTTCATACTGTTCAAACCTTCCATCATTATAGCGGCTAAATTGATTGCGTGGTTTCTGTTTAGGATTAGCTTGTGATTTAAGCGTTGCGACATCGTCTTTCAAGATTTTTTAAAAGACTCCAATCGTGAGGCAATGTGTGCAAGTTGTGCAACAATTGTATCAGGATTAGAACCCCCTTTTGGTGAAGTATGGTTGCCCCGGGCCTGCACCAGTGTCTCAACAAAGAAACCAATGATAAAATCTTAAAAATTCGATTAACCAAAATCTAAAAAAACAGGGGATAGTTGGCCTGATTCGAGATAGGCAGATCTCCAAATATAATAACACAATAATCAAAATACCAGACAAAGAAAAACAGATGACTATAGGCCTATTTATTCTTGTGGATTGCTGGAAGCTTCCTTTTTATTTTTAGCCTTTGAGATAGATGCTAAGATTAGACTTGGAGGTAATTTGGGATAATTGCTTATATTAGGCAGGGAGGTATTTCTGCATCTGATTGAGAGGCTCAATTTGTAACCCATCTGAAACTATAGCTATTCCATTGATCCTTCCAATTTGGTTCTTATCAGTTTCATTATCTTTTATTACGGGTCATCTTGCACATGTAGATTTTTAACTTGGCATAAGCGCCTTGGACATCCAAATAGTAATGCTCTGAACTTCTTTCTGATTTATAGAAGTTGGGCTTGCTTTGGAATAAAAAATTGCCATCTTTTGAGGATGGTCAATTTGATTGCAACTCTTGTAAACTCGGCAAAACTAAAACTATCATTTTCTACTTATAGTATTGTACCCATCCTGTTGTTCTACCTTTTGATTTAATATATACCGACGTTCTGGGTATGGTACCAATTAGTCTCGTGCTAATACAAATACTTTGTCATCTTCACATGGATTTATTTCCTGCATTTTGAAGGTGAAGTATTTTCTGTATTTGAATTTTCCATGCATATATCCAAACTGAATTTGTAAAATTTGAAATTTCTTTGATTGAGTAATGGGAGATAATCCAAACCGAATCTATAAAATTTGAATTTTCTTTGATTGAGGAAGGTGAGATAATACATGTCTAAATTATTTCGAGAATTTCTACAACCAAGTGGCATTATCTTTCAATGGTGTTGTCCCTCACACCTCAACGAAACAGGGTGGGTGAGAGAAAGAACTATCACCATCTTGATGTTGTTGGTACACATCTCTTGGAGGGAGTGATTTTTTTTAAGATTCTGGTGTTGGTGTGAATTTCTTGCTACTGCAGTACATTTAATTGATAGACTACCCTCTTCCTCACTTAACCATGTTTCACCTTTGATTATTTGGTGAACCCAAGACTTTCTGATTTTCGAACCTTTAGTTGTGTGTGTTAAGTCCATCTTCCAGGACATAAACACACTAAACTCACAACTCAATATGTCAATTGTGCCTTCCTTGGATATTCCACCTACCTTAAAGGATTTATTTGTTATGATCATGAAGTGTGTCGTAGTCGGGTTTCGTAAATGTGAATTTTTTAGAAAATCAGTTTATTTGATATGGCATCAATGTTTACTGAATATCGACCATTTTGGGAAATGTTACTCTCGGGAACCACTTATGGTTTTCCATAGATTCAAACACATCAGGATCATTCCAACAGTCACACATCAAGAGCCCCCGAATGCTTGCGAGTGGGCAAGTACTTGGAATGGGTTACAAAGTTTACGTAGTGGTTACAAATTAGTGGTAATACATAACAATTATAGGTTGTATGTAGGGTTACACAAGCTTGATTATAGGATTTGTATTTACATACGCTTTTGGTTTAGCTCTTATCTTCTTGTATAAATACCCATGAATGTTCAATAGAATGTAAAACTTTCATGGAAGTCTCTAAGCTTGACAATAGTAAATAAAATAAAGTCCGTTACTTAATACAACCTGTTTCACTAAATTAACAAAGAGAACATTGTGCATTTGTGTGTCAAGACTGTGTTTTTAAAAGCGCCAAAGGTGCATGCCTAGGCGCCATTTTGAGGCGAGGCGCAAGGAAACCACCTTGCTGTGTGTCAGGGCGCTCCGTCGAGACTTCGGCGACATTCCGGCAAGATTCCAGCCATATTCCGGCCAAAATATGAAACTCAGGGGAGTTTTTTCTTTGTAGCAGGTGCTGGTAAGAAGAGAGAGGAGATGTTTGGTGTGTGATTGTGTGTTGAGAGAGTTTAAAAGATAATGAAAAGGGAAAAAGCTGATTTTGTTGAGGTGTGAAGGCCTTTGGGCTTTCGGATGGAGTTATGGGCCTGGCCCATTGAAGCTTCGTTAAACCCTAATTGTCTTTATACATAGAGCATGTCATTGTATTGTAACCTTGTCTCTTGAGCTTAATGAAATACCTAGTTGTAGAGAGTGGACGTAGGTCATATTGACCAAACCACTATAAATTCTCGTGTTCTTATTGCTTTCATGTGCGTGCGTATAACAGTGTGTTTATTTCCGCTGCGTAAAGATACCTAACAGATTTGTATAGTACAAATTGCAGAAAAATTGTACTAAAGATTTGTATAGTACAAAGTGCAGAAAAAGAGTGCAGGAAAATAAAAAAGTTAACTAAATATTCAATTTTAAATTTGTTTATACTAAATCATTAAGTTTTGTATGTTACACTGCAGAAAAAGAGTGCAGGAAAATAAAGAAGTTCATTAAATATTCAATTTTTAAGTTTGTTTATTACTATAATTAAGTTTTGTATGTTACACTTTATATACTTTATATTTCTATGGCTATTTTGTATTTTTTTTATTGTTTCTAGTAGTGCTGTTTTTTTGTCTTGGGCATGCGCCTGTTTTGCGCTTTCGCCTAGGCGAGGCCTTTGCACCTTGCACCTTCGACAACACAGCATTCAAGATGATTAAAGATTCCTAGTTACAAGGTGGTTGTCCTATTTGTTTAGTGAATAAGAATGTTATAATCAATGAATATATTTTATTTTCTATATAACTTGTAAAAATGATATTTTTAGTGTTCTGAAAAGGTAGATATGATATTATGAAGTTTAGAAGGAAATTTATGAAATTCTTTTAGCAATTAATATTTGTTTAATTTTCAATAAAAGTTCCAAAATGTTGTGTAGATGTTAAAGTTCCACTTAGTTTGCAGGTGATGGTGGCCACTGTCAGATGTGAAGAAATTGCTAATGAGAAGTACTCATTCTTTGTAACAAACCAGGTACATGTTAAAATGACCACTTGTAAGCCCAGAATACATTTTATTAAACAAATTTATATTTTAAGCAGGACTGGTGTGATTTAGAAGAGGCTGTACAAACTCATATTGTGCCAGGCTTTGGATGGAAGCTTAGTTCCATGATTGACACTTGTTTATCCAGGTTTATATAATCTATTCCCTCTTTTTGATATATTTCAAAACTGATTATGGTGCATAGTAGAGGTAGCAAATTGGGCCTGTCAAGTGGGTTGCATAAGGCAATGACATTTGTTCTTATCAATATAGGTGATCTTTTGGTGCACATCGAACAGCCTGTTGGGTTGGCCTGAAACACTTTATTAAACTATGTTATTGCAATAAGAATATACTTTTTTTTAAATATTTTGTATAAAGTGACGCGGGAGGCACTCTGGGTTATTTTTGACCAGCTTGACCCATTTGACAAATGATTGTGTTAGAAATAAAGCATAACGCAAATAAACCTGTTCATAAGAAATTGGGCGAATTGTTACCTCTAGTGTGCATACTAACTTCATAATTTTGCTGCCGTAAAATTTTATTTAATAATTGTGCATTCAGTTATGATGAAGAGGCTACTTACTTTGACGATAGTGTTAGATCTGCCAAACGAAGGCAGTTGGAAGAGAAGTTGATTCAAGTAATATTTCTTCATGATTGCCTATATAGCTGGGTGTTGCTAAACTATTGTTTCATGTCTGCTGTACTAATTATGGTTATAATCTGATTTATTTAGCTTGTTCATCCAACCTACCAATTGATGCTGGAACACATACAGCTAGAGACACTTGATAAATTTAAAAAATCACTTCATGATGCTTTGAATGGAGGATTAGGGTTTGCAAATGCTGCTCGTGATTGCATGGGATCATTCACTAGAATCTTTGAAGAACAATGCAAAGGTACAGACTAATTCATTTCCTTAAAAGGGTAAACTGCACAAAATAGAAACAAATTTGATAAGTTCTCCCAGTTTTAGCACTGAACATCAAGTTAGACACAAAATAGAAACCAATTCACATTTCATTATTAGTCTAATTTGAACTTATTTTAGCTATAAAATGTTTAACTGCTGATATGACACTGATAGCTGCCATGAAAGCTGTCACTTCGGATTACACATATGAAAAAAATGCTTATGTAATTTTTTTTTGTTAAAGATCATTATTATTACAAGTTTAAAAGTTTGGTGTATTTTAAATACAATAAACACAATTATTAAATATCATATAATCATATTTGATGATACATGACATACATATACACTATAATAACAATGACAATGTCTATTCACCAGTTTGGACTTTGGAGGTCACAAAGAGTCTGGATCAGTTTTAGATTTATTATTTTTAGTATGAATCTTATTTTAGTCTTGCTTTAGATTATGGTATGGTTCAAAATATTTGGTAAGGTCTACTTTGGGAGTTTGTTTAACTTGGAGGCTAGGCTAGGTATGATTGTTTAGGTCGGTCATTAGGCTGTATTAAGGATCGATGGTTTGTTTTTGTATGCAACAATATAAAGTTTACCTAATAAAATTATTGTTCTTGTTTTCCATCTTTTCTTTCTGGTCTGCATGTTTTGGTTGATCAATTGTAGGGTCTTGGGCTTCAACTGGTAGCAAAGTCACTAAGGCTCATACCATGGGTGCAAGGGTTCAAGTAACAGCAGGGATCGGCAACAATCAAAGGGGTGTTTGCAGCAGCAAACAACAGAAAAGGCAAAAAAGCAACATTAAGCCCAATAAGTGGGAAAAGTTGGATTCAAATCCTTGAGTCCATATGAAAGAGATAAAACAAGTAAGCAAGAGAGTAAGAAAGAAGTTAGAAAGAAAGAAAACAAGGAAGAAAGAAAAAAAGGAAGAAAGAAAGAAAGAAAGAACAAAGAAAGAAAGAAAGAAAGAAGGATCAAAATAGAAAGAAAACAAGTCAAGCAAGAAAGGAAGGCAAGCAAGAAAACATGGAAGAGAGCGTTAACAAAATGTGTTGGTACGTATTCATGAGCAAGGGAACGTGTCCCTTCAATGTCCAAAGTTGACTGAATCGAACTACACTAAGTGGGCGATTCTAATGGAGACGTTGTTGGAGGCTTCTGTCTTTGGGGGAAGTTGAACCGGTAAAAACAATAGTAGTGGATGAAAAGGAAGATCTTACAACAAAAGTAATGATCTTCCAAACACTCCTGAAAGACATTGTGCTACAAGTTGCATAATACTCGAATGTAAAGGATGTATGGGACTCTAATGATGTTCAACATCTAGGAGCTGATGTAGTTTTGCACGTCTACATGTCCCGAGGAGCGTACTAGAGGCCTTAAAGATGAAAGGGAATGAAACCGTGAATAACTTTGCACGTAAGCTAAGTAGTGCAAGAGCTAAGTTTAGAAGTCTTTGTTCTAATCTTAAAGATAAGGTAATTATAAGGAAACTAAACTCGTTGACAACATTCCTTTTGAAGAAGCAATGTAAAGGATTAAGGCTTATGATGAACGTCTTAAAAGCCTTGATGAACTGATATTTAATGATCAAGGTAAGCTTTTGATGTCTAGTTCAAAAGCTGATGATCCTGAAAGTTGGCACTATTGAAAAGGACATGGCGATCAAAGTCGTGGTGGGGGATGAGGCGTTGGTAGAGTACATGTTGGATGTGGAAGAAGGAAAAAAAGACAAAAGTGAATTCAGGTTTTTTGAATGTGATGAATTCGGTCACTTCGTGTATGAGTGCATCAAGTGGAAAGATAAGAGAAAGAAACTCACCTTGTTTATGACCCCAACATTTCTGTGAAGGAAGAATGTGAACAAAGATTAGTGTGGTGATTGTCGGACTTAATCTTTGTTGGTTCACAAATGAATCGAAAGTTCGGAGGTCGCAAAGTTTCTGGGTCGGTTTTAGTGTTATTATTTTTGGTACGAGTTTTATTTTAGTATTGTTGTTATTTTATGGTATGGGCCAAAATATTTGGTAAGGTTTATTTTGAAAAGTTTTATAACTTGGAGACTAAGCTAGGTATTATTGTGATAGAACCCAAAAACAGCGGCTTGGTCACTAAATTTAAGAACAAGAACAACCCAATTCGAGCAGGGTGAAGGTCCAAATACATGGAACAATTCCGATTCTAACTCTCGATGCCTGCCTCTAAACATAAACATAAATAAATAGTAAAACATAGTCCTAATTAACTTCCCCACTAACCCTCTATTCACTTACTGCATTGACTGCTTCAAAAGGTACCCGATAACCCATTTGGAGCTGCCCTCAATCGTTGGGTCGACCCACGGTTTCGTATCAGATTGTTTAAGTCGGTCATTAGGTCTGTATATTAGAAATTGATGGTTTGTTTTTGTATGCAGCAATATGGAGTTTACCTGATAAAATTG
This sequence comes from Flaveria brownii, assembly GCA_018326445.1. NCBI lineage: Eukaryota > Viridiplantae > Streptophyta > Magnoliopsida > Asterales > Asteraceae > Flaveria > Flaveria brownii. Next base: position 21,839 of record BJCN01315130.1, read on the forward strand.
TTGTTCTTGTTTTTCATTTTTCTTTTCTGTTTTGCAAGTTTTGGTTGATCACTTGAAGGGTCTTGGCTTTGTATATGTAGGACTAATACATTGAATCTACAGATGCCACTATCAAACAAGCTGATTGGGATTCAACTAAAGTAAGGGATAAATTTTCACGTGATATAGATTCGCATATTGCTGAAGTTCGGACGGCTAAGCTATCTGAACTTAATGCACTATATGAGGTAATATTACTTGTGAATTATGACCTTATGATTAGACAATCAATTGATTCAAGTAGTTCTGTAATCATTTTGAAAAATGAAAATGAATTATTATTAATGTTTTGCATATCTGTGCAGTCAAAATTGAAAGAAGCCTTGGATGGACCTGTGGGGGCCCTACTAGAAGGAGGTGGTGATGATACTTGGCCTGCAATAAGGAAACTTTTTCATCATGAGACTAAAACAGCCGTCTCTGAGTTTTCTGTTGCACTTTCTGGTTTTGAAATGGATGAAAAAACCAATGAAGAAATGCTTTTTAAGTTGGAGAATTATGCCAGAGGAATAGTTGAAGGAAAAACAAAAGAAGAAGCAGGAAAAGCCTTGTACCGCATGAAGGAGAGGTATAACTTGCTTAAATGGGTAATGGGTCAAAACCAGTCGGGCTGGGTAGAATTGACCTGAGAAACTATTTTTCTAAATCTTGAATTTTTTAATTAGTTTGTCAACTATGACTACAAATATTATAGTGAGTAACAAAAATCATCCACTAGGGTATGGGGTTTGCCGAATTTCATCTGGGTTCTTTCTCAAAATTAATTAGGCCCTATTTTTACTATTTCATTTCAACATGCATCTCTCCACCTATCTAGGTTAAATTCATGAATTGACCTTTGTTAAATGGCCCTATGTACATTGCACATGAGGGTATTTTTCTCATTTGACACTTCTTCATGCCTCTTGACCTTTGGTTGCTCCCTTTAAAAGATGCAGGCAAGATGGCAAGATTGCTGGAAAATTGTTCCACATGCTTCTCTTCTATAACCATCACCACAGTTGGCCTACTGTCACCTTCACCACCGCCTCCGCCATTGTCAAAACCTTGGCCTGAAATCTTAGCCACCATAACACAATGATGTTAGGATTCAAGCGGCGCAGCGGAACCACACACGAATACGCACAAACGATTATCACTCAAAAAACAGAAAATAAACGACCCTACGATTTAACGTGGTTCGGTCGGTGTGTCCTACGTCCACGGGCTGCAACTAGGGTTTTCTTTATTTACTCAGTACAAAGATTACAAATACATGAAAGGGTATATATAGAGACTAATTAGGGTTAACAACTTAATGAACTAGAAAACTTAACATGGGCCCAAGCCCAAAGCCTTCACAAACCCAACAATCTCCCACTTGAAGGCTTTGCGATAAATTCCAGCCCTCCATCCAAGTACAAAGCAACCCAGTTGTCTAGTAACTTCAGTAATCTTTAAACAAGTCTTCCAAGCCTCCAGTTCCCAAAGAACAAGCTAAGACTCCATCACATCTCCTAGTTGCAGCGACCCCTCATCATCAAGTACTAGAAGGGCCAGTTGAAGCTCCCCCGAGCTTCAACTCAGTCGTGGCTAGTCCCGCCAACGACTCATCCTCCATCTTAACCGGTTTGGACGCCGAATTCAAAGATACTCCAAGGATCACCATCACTCTCCAAATTCAGCAAACAATCACCAAGAGAGAATTTTTCAGTCGTAGTCTTTAAAACCCGACGGTTCTTTGTAACTGTACATGGAACACGTCCTGTGCTCCCACTGTCACCAAATCCCCTGAATGGTTTAGACTTTCAAACTCGTTCACCTAACATCCCTGCTCCAGAC
>BJCN01315151.1:4456-20774 GCA_018326445.1 Flaveria brownii
ATTTTGGTGAGAATGATTGTGGTGTTGACACGTGTCATCCTAGATACCTTTTTATTAGAATAAGAAGATTTAGAGCTTTTCTGATAATTCTTTAAGAAGTTGCATGCTTAGTTTTAAAAAGCGCGTTTGAGGCGCGCCTAGGCGCAAAGCGACCCTTGAGGTGAGGGTTGGGGCTTTTTGTAACACAAGGCGCATGCTGTACAAGAAGCGCAAGAAAAGCGCGATTTTTTTGGAAAAAATCCCTCCGACGCGCGCGCTTCTTGTACATGGGGTGTTTTTTTGCTTCAAAGTGCTATAAATGTTGCTAAAGAAGTTATACATACATGTAATTTATACATTAAAGCATATATAAATATTATTTATAGCTATATTTTAGGTGGGGTTGCTAAAACCTATAGGATTATATTAAAAAAATTATATAAACACTTAGCGCTTCGCGTACGAAAAGCCCTCCGCTTTTGCACTTCGCGCTTTGCACTTCGGTTTTAGACCTTGTCGCCTTGGTGCGCTTCTCGCTTTTTAAAACCAAGGTTGCAAGATACAAATGCATGACTCATAAGTAATATTATAGTATAGACTATAGATATAAATACCTTATATATTGGTGTGACAACTCAGCAGCAGCAACTACAGCATCATCAGTGTACCGAAGTTTATGATGAATTTCATATCGCTCTCTAAGTCCCCTCAAAATTTGAATTGTTTCACCAACAGAAGGCTCAGGAACTTTAACTGGCTGGAACCGTCTCTCTAATGCTGGATCTTTTTCAATATGTTTTCGGTATTCATCAAGTGTTGTAGCCCCAATACACTGCCACATAAGATGCAGCAATTAAAATGAGATGGACTAAATAAGTTTTAAAAAAACAAATTAAATATATGTAACATAAAGCAACAACTATTACAAAAATATATTATCATTGCATACCTGCAATTCACCTCTAGCAAGGGCTGGTTTTAATATATTAGCAGCATCAATAGCACCTTCAGCTGCTCCAGCTCCTATTAGAGTGTGGACCTCATCAATGAAAAGAATAATATCATCACTTTGTTTTATTTCTTCCATTAACTTCTTTAGTCTTTCTTCAAATTCTCCACGGTATTTTGTGCCAGCAACAAGAAGACCCATATCTAGGGTTATGACCTGAATATATTAGAACAGAAGATAATTTTAGGCGGCGTTTGGTTCGGAAATTGGTATAGGTTTGAAAGAGAAGGATGAGAGTGAAAGGAGCAAATGTTTTATTATATATGTTTGCTTTATAAACAAAATTAGTATATTTTTTTATGAGAGGAGGGGGAGAATAAGATAGCCCGCCTTATAGATAAGAGAGAAGTATGAGAGGGCACACTTTCCATGGGTTTTCTTATACCCTCTCAAGTCTTATATACATAGTTTTAGAGGAACCCGTACTTAATGGATTTTCTCAAACAGTCAAACCCCTAAAAACTATACAAACATCCATCACTTCCATACCCATTTCTTCATTCCTAAACCCCTAAAGCACACCCTTAAACATTATGAACAACAAACAACAGCTCCTTTAACCAAGTAAAAGAACTAAGCCACATAATGGAGTACGCAATATTTCGAGGTTTACACCCCAAGTAGACCAGGCATCTAATGGTGTTTATAAGATGTGGCCATTATGACCTGGTTACTTAATTACTTATGAATGTTTAGGTTGCATTTTATCTCAAAAGGGTCAAATAAAAAAAAGTTAGCTAAAAGAGGAATGGGTTGAGCGGCTTGAAACTTGCCTAAAGTTCCTTTTCGATGCCTACAACCTCTTAAATCATTCTATTCAGATATTTAGATTACTAATGTGATGATATTGTTTTTATAATCACAATTAACGCATTAATTATTTGACCTCAATTAACGCATTGTTTCAACCTGAACTCGTATTGATCTGTTACCCGTCCCGCCGGCCTGCCCCTACCATCTTTCCACGTGTGATGATTATTGACTGCCATTAAGTTAGACTCACCTTCTTCCCCTCGATGGTTTCAGGGACATCACCATTAGCAATTCTTTGAGCAAGACCTTCTGCAATGGCTGTCTTCCCTACACCAGGCTCCCCAATAAGGCATGGGTTATTCTTGGTTCGACGCCCCAATATCTGAGTGACACGTTCAATTTGTGCCTGCCTTCCAACAACTGGATCCAACTTACCCTGAAAAGGAAATCTTTAAAACCAATATTTTAATAAAAAGCAAAATCCATCTGGAAAAAAGCCATGCTGCGAACTACCTCTTCAGCTAGCTTGGTTAAGTTTGTTCCATATTCCTCCAGTGTTGGCATCTTGCTGCCAGAGGTCCCACCTCCAACACCTGCACCTACAGCTTCTGCACTCTCACCAACCATTCGAATTACCTACTCATAAGTTTAGAAAAAATGAGCAAAACCGAAAAAAATATAAAAAAAGTTTAAACTTAAAACAAAAGGGAACAACTCAGCCTTGCCTGAGTGCGAATGTTACTAGTGTCAACTCCTAAATTCTCCAGAACACGAGCTGCAACACCATCACCCTCTCGAAGCAAGCCAAGTAGCAAATGCTCTGATCCAATATAGTTGTGACCTGCATATATTTCCGTAATGGAACTAAGCAGCAATTGACAGAAGAGAAATCTTCAGGAAAAATAAAATAAAATATACCAAGTTGGCGGGCTTCCTCCAATGATAATTCCAAAACACGTTTAGCTCGAGGGGTAAACGGGATCTCGACAGCAACAAATCCACTACCCCTGCCAATAATTTTCTCAACTTCCACACGTGCATCCTTTAAACTAATTCCCATTGACTTTAAGACCTTAGCCGCAATTCCAGTTCCCTCACCAATAAGCCCTAATAATATTTGCTCTGTGCCAACAAAATTGTGACCTAAACGACGTGCTTCCTCTTGTGCAAGCATAATTACTTTTATAGCCTTTTCTGTAAACCGCTCAAACATGGCTTTAGGTACAATCCTTGTAGCCCGTCTTGATCTAACAGATGTTGCTAAAGAGACTTTAGAATGGAAATCTTGGCCCTTCTTCATAATGTTATCTAAAGCATTGGACCCACGTAACCCTGAAAAGGTCCTCATTCTAATGGGAGGTGCATATGAATATGACATCATTTTAACTGTTCTTTTAGCCTGCCCAGATTTATTTGTATGAAGTTTCTTTTCATGGTCAACCGAAGGAAAGTAGGCAGCTTGAATTAGTGACCCAGCCATGGCTGCAGCTAAACCAAATAAAAGGTTATGTATGCAACTTTCATAGGTGCCTTGCATCATGTGGTAAAAAAGACCACCAAAAGCATGCACCTTACAAGTACTTAGATGAGTGCCAAAAATCCACTAATATTTTACATATTCATTAACAGAGAAAGCTGCTAAAGATTGAATAAAAGAAAACATCATTATTCCAAAAAAAAAAAATCAACAAGAAACTTCTCTGTTTGTGCGTATATTACCAGCTTAACTTATTTATCAAATTACCCAGAGGCTGAAATGCGACTATTGAACCGGTTTCTCATTTCTTTATTGTAAAATTATCATTGCCAATAGATGATCCAGAGTTTGGCTGAAATGTGATTGTTGAACGGGTTTCTCATTTCAAAAACGTCATTAGTCAGATAAAAGTATCGTATTGTAAACTCCTAATTACTTCCATTAAGCCATCAGTTAAACAAATAACAGACCAAATCACACACAGAAAGGCATGAGTAAACAATTACTTTCTTTTCTTCCAAGAAAACAATGAAATTAACCACTTCGTCTGTTGAAAACAAAATAATAAAAAAAAAATACTTGAATCGCAAGTCAAACATTAAGCCTAGAAGCTCCAAATTATACCGTGAAGAGCATAAAATGCAAATGTAAATCTATAACGAATCACTGTTAAGTCAAACAACTCGAGTTCGAGTAATTCAAAACAAGAGTACGAATTAGCATAAATTATTAAGTAAATGAGGTGCAGGATGACTTACTGGGGATACAAGAAGAAGAACAAAGTGAGGGTCCGATGTGAAGGGATAGTTGGGGCTTATCAAAGAAAAGATTTTTTTTTGAAAAAAGCTTATCAAAGAAAAGATGCAGGTGAGAATTGAGATGATATAGCCGCCAGTCTATGGGAAGATGTCGTGCACCTTCATTATTATAAAAAACAATGGGGGAAACGCCCACTCTACCCTTATTGTTGTTTTTTAAACTATGAACCCTAACCTTCTTGTTATCTCCACCTTTTTCTCCCTTTCTTTTTTTTTTATTTTTTTCCTTAATAACACAACTAACTCGGTAAAATCATAAATATTGTAAGTTAAACTCCTAAACTATACCCTTTTTTTGGGATACATCTTTGTGATTTTTCCTCTAAGATACTTGTGTTTTTTTCGTTCAGACTAGTCCCGCGATTATTATCAATTATGTTAAGATTTAAGATTATGTGTAGTGGTTTTATGAAAGATAGGGTATGGTGGTTTTATGAAAGATAGGGTATGGATGAGGTGACAGTGGTGTGGAGTGTGAATAAGCCCTATAGGTCGTGAGAGGGGTTGTGAGGGGGTCACAGGTGTTATCCATTTGCTTCTTTTAAAACCATAAAAAATTATCGAATGACACTCTCATGTTCATTTTATAGAGATCGTTACGTTTACCCTTATGTTTCTAAAATTTAAATAACATCCGTAATTTCTTTGTTGTAAGAGGAGATATTAAGGATGATCACAAAAATCTAAAGTTGGATTTGTAATTGAAGTAACTATAAAAAAACTAAATGAGAAATTGATGGTTATGTGTGGGTTTTCTAAAAACCGGTTGTCCTTGTAGTTATGAGTGTGATGTAAGTTTTTATGCTTCACAATTTGTCTATGTGTATTTGAAGCATGCAAATCCCGTGACATTACTCTCAAAATTTTAATCATAAAAACCTAAAGTGAAAATACGAAAATATATGACATTCTGCTATGAAAATTTGCACACAAAAAAATGACATAAGACTTAGTTTTATAAATTGAAACAATCACAATGTTTTATTGAAACAACAATGCTCTTTCACGCAAGTGTGTCAATTAATGGTTGAAACAATTATAAGTTATTTAGTTACATCAACGGTAACTTATTACTGTGAATAAACTTTAACGGTAGTTGAGTGATTGTTCATGGTTGGTGCGTCAACATTATCTGCAACATTGTTGTTGATGCCTAGTTGTTGACGACAGTTACTACTCACATCCTTAGTTTATTGTTTGTCGGTACTGGCACAATTTGATATATTACGTTGCTCCTTAAACATATATGCACTCATTTCCTCGTGTATTTCGCACTTGCTTTGTTTTGTTCATCGAGATTGTATTACGTTAGATCGTGGATCACCATAAAAATATACGGGGTGACGGGTTGTTAGAAAACATGTGCGTAGGTTGTTAGAAAACATGTGCGTATTATACTCATATTGATTAATTAATCATAAACCAGCGGTGAAGAAATCATAGTCTCACGAGTTTTGTCCCTATTTAATATTTACTGTGTCATGTCCCCTCAAACTACTGAGTTTTCATGGTTTCTAATGAAACGGACCTCGTATCTTTGACCTCCACCTCCACGAAAACAAGAACCACGAGTTGAAAGTCATCCTCATGAATCATATCGACCGAAATATCCATTCCATAAAACTTTGTTGGGCCGTGTTGATTGATTGAGAGCTGGAGTAAATTGCTATTAACACCAAACAACATCATGACGAAGTTTCATACGCATTTGATACATGAGTTTTCTCTTCTTCTTGACAATACAACCGGATGAACACATTTAAAACCAGAGTCACATATTAAAAAACTCCGATAACAAGGTTGGAGCCAATTACAAGATCAGTGATCATATATAGAATTTTGGCATGACCACATATTGGGGAAATACATTAAAAAAACGATTAGCAACCAGTTCAAAAAATTTTACTATTTTAATTGATAGAAACAAAGCTAGATAAACTTGTAACAGAAAACGAGTTTGATTCACACAATGAGACACAAAAAAATGTAAAAGAGCAATTATGGCCTGATTCGTGTAGATAGACCCATTTTTAAAATGGAAGAAAAAGAATTAAATCAATTGAGAAAAATATAGGTTTTCATCTCATTGTTGAAGCTGTATACGATACCAGAGAAAATCGAATACCTCACCCACCTCGATAAAACGCAAGCTCATCGAATCTCACCCATCTCTTCTTCTCCATATCTCCACCAAATCTGCAAATGCGATTTACAGTCTAAATTCAATAAATGATGAGACTAATTACACACGGGAATTCTTCTATCATCAACAACAGATTCATCTCAGCTCTTCAATCAAGGAAATTTTCTTCAATCGCCTCACGAATCAACGATGAAGCAGTCGGAGAAATCACATCCATACTCAGAAACCGCAACTGGCCTCAGATCCTCAATTCATCACCCAATCTTCTCAAAAACCTAAATCCCGATGTTATTCAATCGGTTCTTCAACAAAACCAGCGAGCTGACCCTAATCGTCTCCTCCATTTCTTCAATTGGTCGATTCGTCAAATTGGTACTCCTCAAAACCTAAAATCTTTCTTGATTCTTTCTATGGTTCTTTGTAACTCAAATCAGTCGAGACATGCTAGTGTTGTATTAGGGCAGATGATTGACACCCGGAAGCCGGTTTCGATTATTATGGATTCAATCGATAGTTTTTTTGTCGAAGGTGAGGGTTTAAAATCTAAGTCCGTAATATACAGTATGGTGATTGATGGTTATAAGAACAAAGGAATGTTGAATGAAGCTGTTTGTGCTGTGTTAAGAATCAACAGTAGGGCACATTTTCCTGACTCAGCTTGTGTTAACTCTTTGATGACTAGCTTGTTGAAATATCATAAAAGGGAGTTGTTTTGGAAGGTATACGACAAACTGCTTGAGTTAAAGATTGTTCCTGATGTGTTTATATACACTAATTTGATTAGTGCTCTATGTAAAGAAGGAAAGGTGATTGAGGCGAAAAGGGTTTTTGTTGAAATGGGGGAAAATGGGTGTGATCCAAGTTTGGTAACATACAATGTACTCATTGGAGGATTATGCAAAGGTGGGCTTATAGATGAAGCTTTTGAGCTGAAGAGATCTATGGCTGAAAAAGGTTTTGTTCCTGATCGATATACCTATACAACACTTATAGATGGATTATGCAAAAGAAAGAAGTTGGAAGAGGCAAAAATTGTTCTAGAAGATATGTCAAAAGTGGGTGTTTTTCCTGATCATGTTGCTTATAGTGCATTGATTGATGGGTTTATGAAACATGGGTGTGTTGATGAGGCTTTAAGGTTGAAAGACGAGATGTTTGTTAATGAAGTTAAGTTAAATGTTGTGACATATAATTCTATTATATCTGGGCTATGCAAAGCACGGCGATTTGAAGAAGCAATTGGGGTTTTAACTGGCATGAAAGAGAAAGGTATTTCCCCTGATGTTTATTGCTATAATTCACTTATTATCGGCCTTTGTAATGAGAGAAGAATGGAAGAGGTGCAGTCGATTCTAGCTCAAATGGGGACTAATGGTGTAAAGCCAAATGCTTTCACTTATGGAGCTGTGATCAGTGGATATAGTAGGATACCAGAGATGGATGTTGCAGATAGATATTTTAAGGAAATGGTTAGCTGTAATATAATGCCAGATCGTGTTATATTTACATCCATGATAGATGGTCACTGCAAACAAGGAAACACGAATGAAGCTTTCTCGATATTCAAAAGTATGCTAGGCAAAAATATTCTTCCTGATATGCACATGTATAGTGTACTCATCAATGGTCTTGCTAGAAATGGTTTAATGGATAAAGCTCTTGCGGTTTTGTCTGAACTCATGGAAAAAGGTCTGAATCCTGATGTGATCACTTACACCTCTATAGTTTCTGGGTTCTGCAGAAAAGGCGAACTTCTAAAAGCTTTCAATATGGTTGATAAAATGAAAAGTGAAGGTGTTGATCCAAATATTGTTACTTACAATGTTTTGATTGGTGGATTATGCAAGTCAGGTGATATAAAAAAAGCTCGTGAATTGTTTTATGGAATTTCTTCCAAGGGTTTGATACCTGATAGTGTGACTTATGCTACAATGATAGATGGATATTGTAAATCCGGGAATTTGTCTGATGGTTTTGGCTTATTTGACCAAATGGACCAGAACGGAATTCAACCGGATTATGTAGTATATAATGCCCTCCTCAATGGGTGCTGCAAAGAACAGGAGATTGAAAAGGCATTGGCTTTATTCCAAAAAATGGCTGAAAAAGGGTTTGTTTCTGCACATACTTTCAACACTTTGATTGATATGTACTGTAAATCAGGGAAGATATTGGAAGCCGATGAATTATTGAAAGATATGATAGATAATAAGCAAATAAAACCAAATCATGTCACATTTACAATCCTAATTGATTGTTACTGTAAAGCTGCGATGATGGAAGAAGCAGAAGATCTTTTCATCGAAATGCAAAATCGAGATTTAATGCCAACGATTGTAACATACACTTGCTTAGCTCATGGTTACATGATGACAGGAAATAAACATAAAATGATTTCTATCCTTGAAGAAATGGTGGCAAAAGGTATTAGTTTGGATAATGTGGTATACAACATGTTGGATGAAGATCAAGGGGATTTGGAGAAATGTTTTATGCTTTTAGATGAGTTATTACAAAAGGGTTTATCGAGTGGCGATATTTATGATAAACTAGTTGACAGGTTGTGTCAAAATGGTAAATTCAAAGAAGTAGTGGCTTCAATTGATGAAATCGGGAAACGTGGGGTTATGCTTAGTTTTGCTACATGTAGCACTTTAGTACACAGTTTGCATAGTGCAGGATACCAGAATAAGTTGGCTGAAGTTTTGAAAAGTATGGAAGGTTTTGGATGGGTCCCACAAGCATCCAGTTTAACTGATTTAATGAAGCAGCATGAAGTTTATGGTGATTGGGAGAAAGATGGACTCAATCTACCAAACCAGGTTGTATAAAAATATGGTTCTCGGGTGCAATCCTGGCTCAACAAAGTTGGTGTTGCTTTTGTTGGAACTATGAACCATGGTTCGTGTTGCTTACTTGATGGAATGCCATATTGACCACAAACCTAAACTTTTATGGATCTTGCCTTTCCAGTGGGTGAATAAAAACAGGTAAATATGGATGCTTTTAGTCTTTAATTTGCTGTAAGGATTATTTTTTCCTTTCCAATGTCTGGCTGATAAATTTCCCATTAACGTACTTTTTTTCTTTTTTTTTTCTGGGTTGTTTAGTGGTTATGAAATGATAATGAACATTTGGTGGTAGCAAGATGGGTGGTTCAATACATTGTCGGTTCAGGTCAATCCTTGGCCCACGCACACTCTTTAAAAAGATGGCAAAGACCAACACACATTTTTTGTCCATCTTCTATTCTCTTTTCCTTTAAATAATTGATATGTTAAAGTTTACTAAAGACTGTATTATTACAATAATGATCTGCATTTAAATACATTTAAGGTGACTTTGATACATACCCAAACCCACTGTTGGGTCAAACCAGGTTGGGTCAGCTGATAATTGGAGGGAAACCAAGTGGAGGGGAAGCATTTAAAAATCTAGGAGATGGGGGGTGATTCCATGAAACCAGGGTGTGGGGTAACTGCTCAAGATGTAGTATTAATTAGTAGCCCTATAGTAGGAGGTGTATGTTTTGTTTATCAAAGTTAGGGTTCTTATACCTTGTAATCGGAGACTTAACCCCTCTTGAATCCGGCCAACTATCCTGTAATTCCATGTTTTATCTAATCGAAAGTTTAAGTTCCTAACAGACTTTCAGTCCATTTGGCCCTGTTTAATTCTAGCTTTAGATTTGATTTATTTAAGTTGCTTGGAACAAACCATAACCCAAATTTACTCAATTATAAGTAAATAGGTTGGAATTTTGAACTCTACAAACATCACAAATACAGCTACTAATTATGTAATTAGAGAATTGTTATTCTGTGTGCTAATAATATACTCTGATCACAGGTCATGGCATTGTGTTTTTTGAGGATGTGACAAATTTCATGATTTTTCCTTGGCTAGAAGGAAATATAACTAAGGTATGAAAGGCATCATGCTTCTTATACTTGATTCGTTCGTATAGTTAATCAAGAATCAAGTACTGACAATCTGGGATAGTCAAAACCATCCATTATTAACCACAGTTGGCTAATTATCGGTAGAGAAAATTGTCGAATAGGTTGAGTTTTTCATCATTGTTCTAGTTGTTTTCATTGTCTTTGTTTTATGGTACTTGTATCAAGCTACAATGCTTGCTTGTATATTCAATGAAAAAGGTCTGTTAATGGTGTTGCCTAGAGAATCTTTAGAGCATTCATAATTCAATTTGTTTGCACTGTATAAAAAGCTATGGGTGGCAAAAGGTGTGGGTTAGGTAACCAGTCAGAACAGGTTAAAATGGTTCAAGCAGGCTCGGGTGGGGTTGACCTGCTAATTTATTTCTTTTCCTTTGACTTTTATAACAACCAATATATCAAATGCGAATTTTTTACTTTATTATTAAGTAACAATATGAATCTTTTGTTTATTTGATTTTACGGATATATGTTTTGAATATTAAATCCAATAGGCAATTAGGTGGAGGGATAGGATTCACAACCCAGATGACCTATAGAGATTAAGTCGGTTTCAAATTTCGCTCATTTGGACCTGTTTACACAAATGGTGCACTGGTGCAGCCAGCACAAACAATGCAAACTTTAATAGAAAATGTCTAAATTAACCAATCTTCCATGTGGATCAAAATTGCCAGTAACACCAAGAACAATGAACTTATGTAAACTTAAAAAAGCACACCAACCATTTGTTTCAATACAACAGAATGTAGATCCCCTATCAAATTTTTCTCTGTGATGGGAATCTGTTTAGCAGTTCTTAGATTTATACCATAAATTACTTATAAGTGTAAATTTTACAAAATTGTATATTCAGGAATCAGCTTCAATGTTGATGAAATAAGTAAGCAGAGCAATTAATAATGTACACCACTAAAGTTCCTACCCGGGCTCACTGAAATTGGGCATATAATATATAGTTATGTGTATACTAATATGCTATCTCTTTGGTGCTCCTAAGAGGGCAAGGATTTCGATGTCATCAATTCCCAATTCTGTCACTAGCTGACGTGGCGTTTTCCCTTCTTTGTCTGCTGCTAGTGGATTAGCTCCCCTACAAACCATCACAGAGAATCAATAAAAGTTTTACACTTTCAAGCCTATGCAAATAAAATAACTCAACTCTGTTAAAAAGATCATAATGAGAAGATGGAGAAAGTTTATTAGAAATATACACTGACAAAAATTCATTTGTGAGAAGAGCGGGTTGGGTAATGAGGCAAAACAGGTTTAGGTCAAAACATGTAATTTATAAGTATGGGTCGAAAGAGGGTTTGGCTGAACTGCAAGAACATTCTTTCTCCATTTTTTTAAGTTAATTGATAAATGGTGTGCTTAGCATGATTACAGAAACTATAATACTACAGAAACTATAATACTACAAAGCAATCTAATCTCTTTCAATAGACAAATTACCAGGTTCTTATAAACTTGAATACACTTCGGATAACTTTCAACCATTTTTCTTTTAGTTATAATCATTAGAGATAAAACAAAATCAAAATTGACAGATATATTAGTGGATGGGCCAAAATCACTATCACTAATCAGTAATACAATACATAACTGACACACATTCACAAGGTTTTCCAATTATAGTTATAAGCAACGTTAGCAAACAAAAGCAATACCTGCTAAGAAGTAAGTGTGCAATTGCAAGTCTTCCTCTAATTATACTATGATGCAGTGGCGTCTGACCGTTTGAGTCAGAAGCATTAATGCTTGCACCATGCTGTAAAAGCAGTTCCACCATGGTGCAGTCAGCAGTTTGGCACGCGAGGTGGAGCAGAGAACACCCATTAAGAGATTCGTGAGTTAAAGGATCAGCAATCTCTTTTACTGATGTTAAAGATGACCTCGAGGAATTATCTGTAGAATAATCTTTTAGATAATCAAACTCATGGTCAGCATTATCATGATCTTCAAAGTGCATGATTCGGGCTACAGATGATGATATGTAGGAGGCATGGCCATGAGCAGCATTCACGTCTGCTTCACAGATCACAATTAGGAGGTAAACTGCTTTTTTGTCATTAGCACGCACATTTTCCCATAATTGTTGTTCAAGTAAAATAAGGTGACGCGGGTCCCTTACTTTCTCAATAAAATGCCTTTCTGCATACTACATAAGACAATCTCATTGTTGAATGGTACTTTTTGGAAGAAAGTAATTGAAATATGGTTGAAAATAAAATGAAAATGGAGACAAATAAAAATACCTTTGCATGAATGAACTTTTCCTTTGTGGATATACGTTCATCACAATTGGGCTTCCCAATGGACTCTCTTGATTTATCAGACTCCATTGACCTACATCATAAACATCGAATACCTGAAGGTCAAAAACGACAATCTGCTCAAATCAATCTTAGCATCTGGACATGACAGAGCCAATGATGATCTAGCAAAACAGGTGGTTTAAGCGGGCTGAGCCTCTGAGTAACATGTCAAAGCGGAGGGCTGAGCTTGATTTTGTTGACCCAAAACACTTTTTGTAAAAAGCTGTAGACCTTTTCAAGAGTAACTGATGTGTAAATGTGATACCCAAAAATATCGTTTTAACAATAGTAATGTAGTTCATTCTTAATAGAATGGTTTAGGAGGTTTTATGTATAACAGAAAACTCTGGGGTCTTCTGCCCGATTGACCCGATAAATATTCCAATTTATAAGTAAATGGGTTGAAATTGACAACTCTACTGTGCACTATAATATTTCCCCTCTTGATTACTCATTTACTCCAACCGTAACCAACCCAAGAAGATATTTTTTATTTATTTAAAAGAACAAACCAAATTAGAATTACCTCTCAGGTAACTCATCAGCCCCATGAGATCTTTTGACAGACAATGATTTCTCCCATATTGAATTAACAAATACATTACCCAGTGACTGGAACAAAGCGATGACAGAAGGTTCCCATACCTTCACATCAAGTTCCAAAGATCTCACCTACGTTCCAAAAAAAGCCAAACATAAGCTATGGCAATTTGGTCAAGCACTACAAAATTCAAGGTAAAATAGATTTCATTAACCTTGGATATATGACAACCAAGATTTCTGTGAACACCAGAACACTCGATGCAGATAAGAACACCAAGATTTAAGGAAGCCCAATCAGGGTCAGGTGAACCACAATCAGCACATTTATCATTACCGGGCACGTTTTTTAAAGCATCAACGGGCCTCTCAGTTCTCGCACCATATTGTAACTGTTGTGAACTTTTACATACACGCATCATGTTTCTTGAATCATGATCCTTCTCGGTACATTTTCCATAAGGCTTTTTATCTTGACCCAATGGTTTTTCTCCTATAGCACTAGTTTTACGTGTGGGGCTGTTACATAGATGCTGGGAACAAAGTAATTGAAATCTTAAAATCTTAAAATAAATCAAATAATATGATGTAGAACCCTGCTGTACCTACCATCTCATGTGATTGGGAAGTTAATAATGAAGCAATTACTCCATTTATTTTGTCAATCCAATCCGTTTGTTCCAGCACACTCTCTGCCTGCTTACCAAATTCCAGAAGATAAGAGTTACAAACTAAAGCAGGTTTGGGTAAAAACAGGGATTTTTTTGGCATGGGTTGAGACAGAACGGCCAGGATGGGTTGACCTGAAAGCTTTCTTTCCAAAATTTTAAATATTCTATTAGTAACAAGTGTGTCAAATACGATTTTAGAAATGCATGATTTCAATAGCAATTTAATAGATCAATACATTTTAGAGGTTTCATGTATTAATCGTATTACTACATACAACACAGAAACATGTTTTTGACCATTTTGACCTTAACATCAATTTCAAGACCTTTTTTTTTTTACTTTCTCATGCTGTAAGGCCAAAATGGTTAAAACCATTTTTTGGTGGTAAAAAGAGTTGATTTGCAAATCACCTCCCATTTTGATCAATTCCCACTTGACCCTTTGTTAAGCTATTTATTTTAATGTTACTCGTTTGACCGCGTAGAGATACATAATTCACATCAACTCGTCATGATCAAAAGATAACAAACACACCTGCAAAGTGTATATCTTTGTTGGTGAAATAATCCTAAAACAGAATCTGAGGTCTGACTGCTCTGCATCAGCCTTAATTGTCGATGTAAGCAGGTTGACCGTGTGGCGTGCCACATCATGAACACCACCATGATAATGAGAAGATAGCCACCGACTCAGTAATCCAGGGCCAGGTTCAGTGGTATTACTTCTCTGGGCACCAGATCCCTGTAATTTAACTCAAATATTGAGAACATAACAAGGAAAAAGGTATAAATCTTATGTTTAATATGTAACTTCAGTATACTTACAGAGGGTCTGCTCAACTGTTTGCGATAGTAATACAACATCCCTCGATTATCAAGAACAAAAAATCTTCTTTTCCAATCCCCCCTTAAATTTGAAGAGCGTTTACAGAGATATCCTTGTTTGATGTTTTGAACCTAAACTATTGAAAAATTAGCCATTGAAGATATTTAAAGATGAATAAAATTTCCAAATGTTGAGGTGGTACTTTCAACCTATTTACACACGAGTCATGACTTGGTAGATTTAGGGTTATGATTTATGTCTAACAGGTCATCAAGGAAAAAATATTGCTTAAAAGAAAACAGATAGCCAAAAGTGTAGCTTCAATAAGTTTGATGATTGATTTCGCACGGAAAGTGTTTTGGACTAACCAGATCCGTTTTGACCCATTACACCACCCGCCAATGATATACAAATATATTACCTTTCCCTCTGCAGCAGATTGCATAACCGCCTGTACTAATTTATGGGAGTTTCTGGAAGGTTGGTGTGTTAATAAATCTCGATTACCAACTGAAAGATTACAAGTCTTGTTTCCAAAATCAATGTGCCTTTTGTACTCTTGGATCCTTTCATTTAAGGCTTGCTGCTCAGAATAGTAGTTTTCTCTAGATTTTTGTGCATTTGATAATACCTGTAAAATAAAAGGAGATGGTAAGTTTTATAAATCTAGAGGACAAGAAAGTTATAGAAAAAATATAAATAATACAACCTGGTGGATATAAGGCTCCATTTGATGTAATAATTCATATCCCTGCTTGAAATAATGAAGATGGGCGTCCATAGCTTCACCCACAGATTCCAAAAACTCGAATCTCTTTTTAGCCTCAACATTTGAAAGTGCACAAACCTGAGGTTTTATTGTAAAAATATATTATATCGCTTTAAGAGTATAGATATATAACAAGCCCATATGATAGATAGGGTATATGTTGAAGTACCAGACTGAAGCGAGCTTGCTCAAATATCATTCTGGCACCGTAAAGTTCCTAAAATGTCTCTATCAAATTAGACTTATAAATAAAGATGGTGACCCATGTATAACTAACTAACACCAAGTTGATTATTCATAAATTATCCGAGACAACATATATACCTCTTCCATAGCAGAAGTTATTTCTGTCCGTGTACTTTTCCTTAATGATAAATACTTGTCACGTATCTGCCCCAAATTGTGCAAATATAATAAGTCAACATCTCAAAATCAATAACCACATATACAACAAACCAACCAAGTAAACTTACTTGGCTATAAACAACATCAGCTTTGTCAAATCGCTTCCTAGCTTCCTGCATCATACAGATTCTCGGAATCTAAATTCTAAATTTAAATTTCAAAATGCAAAGCATGGAACGCGAAACCTTTTTATTGACTAATATAAATAAAAACAGAAAATCATGGAACCTTGATATCTTGCAGCTCAACATTTGTAAATCGCAGTAACCTATCACTTAGTGTCTGCTCAATCTGGAAAAGACAAATGCAAATATATATTTTTATATTTGATGGTTGTATTATAAAACTGAGCTAAACAAAATAATAATTATGTAAACTGACACCTGGGATCGAAGATTTTCTTTGTATGATCCCATTTCTCTCAAAACAACTGCAAATTTGATCATATCAGGGCCTGTGAACACAAGAAAAACATATGGTATCACCATTAGCAAAATATTATCAATTTAAAAAGTTTTGAAAGAGAAGATAATGTAATTTTACCGCCAAATGCCATAGAAATAGGGTCAGGTCCTCCACCAAAATTTTCAAGGGAGCTTGAAAAGGCAATATCTCTATCGTAGGCTTCTCCAAGGCTTTCTCTGTACGATT
>BJCN01315151.1:20794-34458 GCA_018326445.1 Flaveria brownii
AAATTAACCATTTTCCTCCGCCTGATAAAATCATTGTGAAAATGAAAAAAAAGAAAGGAATAATCCTCACGTATATTTTCGACATCCTTTAAAGAACTTTAAACCTCTATCCCTCAATGTCTCTGCAATTTCTTCCAAACATTGGAGCTGCATCACAGTGTATTAAACATTCACATGCTACATAGTTAAAAATGTGAAGCGTTTTATCAATATCTGAATACATAGAAGGACATTTTAACTATTTTGTGTGCAGCATATATATTCTTAACAAACCTTCTACTACGCGCGGGTTACAGCTAGTAACGTTTCACATTATTGACTCTAGCAAAAGAAACTAACAAAAAAGTAAACTAAAGAATGTAATGGACTAACCATCATTTTTAATCTCATCATCACCTCTTTGATTTCAAACAATAACACAAAGAGATACATACTGAACTTCAATAATTATCTACTTCCTGTAAACTGAATCAATAAGTTCATTTTTCTTTTCACCTTTCTTCTAGAAGTTTTTACCACAGTTCTTGGTTTTAGAAGCCCAAGTATCATGTTGGTGCATACGCAATCACACATTGTAAAATGCACACATTATTTTCATGACAAAAAAATATGATGCAAATGCTATATAAATACTCATATGTTCATATTCTACATTCCAAAACACCAATGAAAAATGTCAAAGTCACCAAGGCAATTGAACGAGTCAAACTTAGATTTTCAAGTAAATAATGGGCATACGCTTTCTAGGACATTCAAGACAAATCATATTCTAGAATAAGCTGTGTGTGTTAGAATAGAGCTTTTGATATACATCTTCATGCAGAACCTTGTTGCAAGATCATCAAAACTGTGTCTATGTATGCTGTTTAAAGAAAGCCCTAATGAAGATACTTATTATCTTCTTTGTGATATCCCTACTAAGCCTTATTTTTTAAGCTCGTGCCAAAACTCTGCTACGGTTTCCAAGCCAATTTTGCACCAGAAAACATCATTTCCATTTCTTGCTTTGCTTGCTATTTGGTTACGAAAGATACACACAGCCCCAACAATATATAGAATCAATATGTGTCTTTCTGAAACATGGAATCATCACCGGCTGGAATGAATGAATTTCTAAGATCCTTATAGCCTTATAGGTGACTATCTCTCCTATCCATCGTCAACAGGCGGTATCACTTGGTTTAATTGATGTGCGTGCGAGCATTAAGTATTGGTGGTGGATGTCTATTGTTTCGGTTGTTTAATCTTGTTTTATATCATTTGACAACAGACTCAAGGAGAAGAGGCCGCGGTTTAACGAATTGAAAAGTAACCCGATTTTGACAATTTCGGTTGAATTAAATCAATTGAACGACAACACTGTTAATTTCAATCTAAACAACGAGCATAACATTTCTCCATGTCATAACCCACCACAAAAACACAGAAACATCACGTTTTCCGAAAGGTAAATCGAAACGACACAGATAGTAACATCAACACATACCTGTTGCCGAAACATTGGGGAATCTTCGAGTTTGGAGAAATACATGGTTCCGTCCTGCTGCATCGATCCAAAGCTCCAGCATTAGAGGGACACGACCAGTTTTTAAAATAATATATACTTCCTTGTAGGTCACGAAATCAATCAAAACGGAATCGGATACCAGCTATTCAATTAGAAGAGTCTTTTATGAACACAGATTGAAATCGAATTACAGAGGAATAGGTGAAATTGTGATGAAAATACTCAAAAAAAATAGAGGGATATGAGAACAAACAAGAAAGAAAATCAATATTGGAGGGTGCGAAAGATGGGTGAAAATAGAGAGGAGAGAAGGACGATAATTCATGGCTGCCATTGATGCCTCCGTCGTTTGCTGTATTGCTCCAAACACACACAACGAAAATCAAATTTAAGCCATAGGGTTTTTAAGGGGCTATGGCTGTCCGTACTATAGTCATGCGCGCCAAATATCACCACCTAGCTTTAAGTTTTAACGAAGTAGGTTTGATATTTTCTAAACCAGAGTCTAACCTAGGTTAACTCGTAAGTATGGGTGAGTCGAGCAGAGCCCGAGCTAACTTAAGCTCGAGCTCGGCTCGTTTTAGTTTTAGAAAGCTCGAGCTCGAGCTCAGCTCGTTTATAGTTTTATTTCTAAAGCTCGAGCTCAGCTCGTAAAAAAATTATCAAGTTCGGGTTCGGCTCGTTTATTGTTAAATTCTTAATTTTTTTACTTTTCTACAATTACTTTTATATTTTTAATAATCAAACTTTTTATATATACATAATATATATTATTTAATTTATTTTTATCATAAAAATATATATAATAATATGTTTTATGTAAATATATATATTTATATATATATATATATATGTATATATATATATATATTTAATATGTAATAAAAAATTATATAAAACCACTCGATCCGGAAGTTGGCTTCCACCTCTAGCCTTTGCCAGCCACTAGAGCAAGTACAAAAAGTTCGTTTAGCCTCGCGAGCCGGCTCGAGCTCGATATCTGAAGCTTGGGCTCGAGCTCGTTTAATAAACGAGCCATAATGTGAGTTTGAGCTCGGGCTCGAGTTCGTTTAAGCTCGAATCGATTAGAGCTCGGTTTGCGAAGGCTCTAACCATACAGGTTTTCACATTGGCAACCCACCAAAAATCTCCTTATTCTACTTTTAGTAGTCATGAACAATTAAAAGCATAAGATAAATGTACATGAGGGATCCATGTCAACCCACGCACATTATTCACTTTACCATTACCAATGCTTTAAACCATTGATCATCACTTTTGTTATAGATTACTCAATTAGATATTAGATTAATTAAATATAAGAAATTTAATGGCTAATCTTTATCGTTATCACTGTCACGTTAATTTTAAATAACTCTTATTTTTTTATGAACAATAATCACAAAATTCACTTTTATGTTAATACCGTAAAAACATTTATTTTGATAGATTGTTTAACTTTATCAACATTTTTATTTTAATAAACACTAATAAACTGATTATAAATTAGTTTAAAAACTTTAATTTAAACTGCATTAACATATTACATAATCAAATTATACTTGTATAACTTTTTTTCAGTTACTTGTGGGTCGATTGTCCCAGTTTATGAATCCTTGTGCCGCAACAAACGTGATTCTTCAGAAAACATATAGTGCATCCCTCATTTAAATTCAATGATCAAAGTTCACATTCTCATCAGAACTTGTTCAAAAAGCAACACAGAAAGCGATCAGAAAACCGATATTACTGTTACAAAATTCTTTAGAATCTAAGTAACTTAAATGAAAATCAACCTGAATCCTGATTGTATAACTTATCCCCAGAGCCTACTCATGAAACCCTTTTTGTCTTTCTTCATCCTGTTCTCAATTGATGGGAAATCGATTGAATTATAGGCAAGATCAAGAACTATGGGGTTGCGAGCAATTGCTTGGAAGGATGGCTGGTATGCTGCAATACGAGGAGCTACTTTTGTGGTTGAATCACCAACAGCGGACTCATAAGAATCCAATTTCTCTAGGAGGAACTTTTCAGCCTGAAAATTAAAATTTTCTCGTGTAAGTTTGATGCGTGTAAAACTAGCACAAAGTTTATGCAACAAATAAGTAGACATGGCAAGATGGAAATTTAGGTAACTAGCCAAAAAGAGTAATTTCAGTTATATTCTACTACATAAATAAACTGATTTAAGTTTTATGCATTAAAAACACACTTTGGGTGACTTTTGACCAGTTAAACCCACTCCTTTTAAGCTAATGTTGATTTTACCCATTTGACCTATGTAAGTATTATCATCCAAGTCAACCCATTCATAAGTAAACGAGTGACTTCTAACAAGATATGAAGTGTTAATCTATCATATGACAAACCATATTATGGTTTAATGAAGTGCTTTGACTATGAGCCTGTACCTAAGCATACTTAGCCGTATTTTGTAGTAAATTCAAGCAGACAATATGTAATATTTGATTGTATGAAGTAGCTGTGTTTGTGGTAGATAATTTTTCTTTCTAATCCATACCTTTTTATCGCTCCCAGATATTGATACAGTAGAAATCTTTTTTGAAAGATCCTCAGGAGCCTTCTCATGTTCCATAATCCCCATTGCATGCTCAATACAACTGCTGGATCTGCAATTGTTATACAATGTCTCCAATTCTTTGATCATCACCTGTTACCAAAAAAAAAAATCAATCATAATTATAGAGCTGATGCTTGCTAAACCTTTTTATATTCTTTTACAGAATAAAAACCTGATCTTTGTTAGCCATGCTCCTAAGTGTCTTCAACGCCTTTTCAGCCAGAGAGCGAGCAAGAGAAAACAAAGAATATGCTTCTGTCCTCTTCCCAGCTGAGCTATAAGACTTGGCCAAGAAAAAACACCTGCAAGAAAAAATGAATAAGACTACTTTGGTTTGTTATTTTATATATCATCAATGCAACTTCTATAATTGTTTCAAGAATCTGTGCAAGGGTCAGACCATTTCATTATTGATTTAATCAAACATTGCTTTTCAGATACATTTGTTCTTTAGTGGGATGAGAAATTACTAGTGGCAAATATCTCAGGTTGTTTTTCTCCCCAATTTCTAAACTTATTTGTTCAGAGCTAGTATGGAAATCCCTAAGTGAAGACAAGATAATCCAACCCTAAATGGTCAAAACAAGACTCTAGCATGCAAGCAGTTCGATGCATAGCATTAATTTCTTTCACATTTAATCCATTTTTGAGATCGTTATTTGATAACAGTAGTGAACTATACTTCCATAAACGGAAATAAGACATCGATGATTAGAAATTTTCAGTTATTTTGCCATTTCAATGTGTGTCGGCCACAACAGAACAAGATTCCAAATACTATTATACTGGTCAAACAGCCATTCATGGCATCTTGTCTGAATAGGCTGATCACAAATTTCACCTAATATATTTAAAATGAAAAAAAAAATACACACATCTGCAGAAAAAGTTTAATGGAGAAACAGTGCCACACAAACCTTTCGGCTCGAAAAATGAAGCTTTTAACTTCACATTCTTCCAATAATGCTACTTCTTCCTCTTTTCTGTCTCTTCCAGAACTCAACAAATCAGAAAGATCTGATGTATTCTATAATCAACAATAATAAACATTTGTCAGCAGCACAACAGTGGTAATTAGTATAAGATAGCTAGATTATTGAGTCTGGTTATGTTTTATCTGTAGCAGGTAAAATTAAATAAAAATAGCTAACAGGAAACAGGTTTAAAGAATCAAAAGCCGTTCAATGTGTACAGTACATTAGAACTTGTAAATCATTTTGTTCAAATTTTCAGATTACAGAAATAATATAGCATTAGCAATTATATTCAATACACCAAAAGTTGTAAAATACGTCTAGCACGAAGCATTTTCTGTCAACCCAACCCATACCTAAATCACCCATTTTGACCTAACCCTGTTTTGTCATGTTATCCAAACCACCGTTTTTTTTTTCAACTAATACTGTTAAAATCAACATTGAAGTGCAAAGCATCCTCTATAAACTGAAACATTATAGCCTCGTACCTGTAAAAGAAGATCAAACAACCTCACAAGTTCTTCAGGTTTGGTGACTTTCTCATTCTTCTCATCACGGGCCTTGCTAAGTTTACTCTTAGCTATGCTAACCAACAGTTGGTTGCGTTCAATGGTTCTTTGCCCTAGCACAGCACCTATAGCTTTGTCAAGACCGCTCAAATCATCCTTTATGTTTTCAGAGCTACCTGCAGTAGCCTAAAAGCAAACAGAATCCAAGTAACATTTCATCCAAGTCATATGAATCCCTTAGGGAAAGGAATGGAACGGGAAATGTTTTGAAGAATAAAAGGTCTGTTTGATAGTGTGAAACTGAATGGAATAATAAAAGAATGGAATAGAGAGGGTGACACAATGAACAAGGTAATGAAAATGGATCATTACATTCCATTATCATTTTGGTTGGCATGCAGGAATAGAAAGAGTTTCAAACTTTAGTATGAGCTTTTTGTATTATATATAAAGACAATAATGTGTGTATAATATATATTATTTCTCTATATAATATATATTATTTCTCTTTCATACAACCTTTCTTACAAGTTGAATATAACAAAACCTTATTTATAAGCTATTTAAGATTTTCAGCAAAGAAAAGTACGTTTTCTAGTTATTTTTTTACATCTAAAAAATAATTTAGTTAAAGTTATGAATTTTCATCAGTCATGAAAAAAATGGAAAAGAAGGCACCCCTGCCTATGGAAAGAAAACCAACTAAAGGTAAGTATGCACATTCCTTCAGGAATGGTCCATTCCATCAGAATTTATAGTCAACTTTTTTCCATTACAGTATTACAGTCTATTCCATTCCTTCACTTATACCAGCACAGTGGCACACCAAACACCTAAGCTTTAACTAAATAGTTTATCACTACATACCAAGTCATTGCGAATGGACCCCCGGGCTTCATGATACGCAGCAAAAATTTTGTCAAAAACAGCAAGTTTTTTCTCAGCTGGAAGAGCACCTTCCATTCGATCATGAAGTTCTTTTTCCAATTCCTGAGCTGAAAAAATAAGTCATATATATCACATAAGTGCCAGAAGAATTCAAAGAAGTGATTAATTATATACAACAAAGCACAAATATATATCAGCCTGTAGCTTTCACATTAATATACACAACATTGTGATGAGATAATAAGATAGAATGATTTCCTGCCGAATTCAAGCAGTAACATATCACAAAATTGAATCTTCCAATGCGGCAGGTATTCAAAAGTGAATGATGAGAATCCACACCAAGTTTAACCAACAAAAGTTCTATTGTGGTTAAGAGAGTATACATATTATAACACAATCTTTGAAAATACCACCACAAAAGGTGATCAACTCAAAAGGAAAGCATGAACGAAAAAAAGGGGGAAATGAAAATTTTAGAAGTGTTCAAATTAATCACCAAGTAAGGGCAGGCTTACTCCTACACATACTATTTTTTTCATATAGAAGGAACTCATGCATATTAATGTTTTCTAATACTAATTCTTGCCATCTCTAGTCAAGTCCAGATGGAACAAAACATAAACAGATAACTTGGCAACTGCAGCATTAGTAATTTTGACCCACCCTTAAATCTCCAAAAACTGGTAACTGACCTTTCAATATGGAAACCCTGGTCTTTGCATTTGATATGGGAAATCTATGACCAAGCCAATGAAATTCAGTCATGGATGCAGCCTGCTGAGATCTAGCTTCTGCCATAACAGCCTGAAATAGATACAAGATGATGTAAGAAACTTAGATCTGTGTTAATTTAATTATTATAGTTCATAAAGAAGCGAGTCCACTCATCTAGATATGTAATGTATTTATTAGAGTGGATCAAGCCTGTAGAACTGAACGAGTTAATTTAATTATTAACCTACCTCTAATTTAGCTTTAAAAAGGTCCAGTGCAGGTCCTTCAGTTTCGCCTATGTGTACAAGTTCAGAAGCTTGTAAATTTGATTCACCAATTTTGTGCAAACAGTAGCGTATACTTGGTTCTAGTTCCTCAACACGCTCACGGCACAAAACTTGATTATCCAGATCTCCATATTTTCCAAGTTCTTCGTAAACAACCCTGTTTAAATTGTTTAAAAAAAATATAAGTGAGGGGACAAAGACCAATACATAAGCAAAAACCTCCTTCCGTAAAAAACATGGCTTGCCTAGCACTTTTGAAGCTCTTCAATGCAATGTCCCAATTCTGGTCTTGTTCAAACAATAAATTACCTTTCATAAATGAGGCATAAGCCTGCAAATTGTAGTCAACTTGTTCAGCAAATAGAGAAAGATGGCACGCGTTAATACGTGATCCGTATTAAAATTCACAACTCTAAACAACCTGCCAATAAACATACCTCGGCTTCTAATGATGTTCTAGAATCTCCCTTGATAGCACATAATTCTGCAAAAAGTGTAGCCCATTTTACAGCTTTACGCAACCGACCAATCAGGTAGCTTCTTTGACGTGCATTTGGACCATCTGGCAGCTGTCTCTTCTCCATTGCATGGCTCCATGCTCTTTCAGCTGTGTAGAGAACCAAATGGAGAAACCTATTGCAGGCCCAAAATGTTTTTAACTCAGAAATAGACATGTTAATTAATAAAAACCTTTCCATTAAAGAATTTGATTGTTTAGAGTTATAATTGTTGCTTCTAAAGTAGACACATCACACATAATGCTGAAACCTTTCTTAAATCAACAAAACATAAATAAGATTATTCGCAAACAATGGAAGCGTTATAATGATGGTTGACACTTGATGCCAAAACAAACAATTTAGCAAGCTGTTAAAACCAGCTGAGATACGATTCAAGTTCCAAACAGCTAATCCTCACCTGCTTACTGACTGACTTAGCAGCTGCCTTGAAAGACTAAAATTTACTTATAACAGAACGTAATATAGCTGTAGTGGTTTAAATATTAATAATTTATTACTACATTTTGCTTTTTCATTGCCTTGGATCCATGCATCACTCTCTAAGGTAGTTCAAATTTAACTGGATGCACTTATTTATCAAGTGAGAAATTGTCAGTACACCAACGTTCCTTAATGCTCAATAGCTGCAAATGCTACCAATATCACCAATGAATGTATATGATCAGGAAAGGAAACATATATGCATGTCCTAATGCTAGACCTCAAACCTCCAAGGATTCCAAACCTTCTCTTTTCATTAACATATAATTGCTTAAGTGGTAAGCTAGAAATGAGTACCAAAACCGCAATCTCCACAGCCTCACCAGATGTAGGCTTTTGGTGCAGGCCAGGTACTACTCAGTATATATGATCCACTTAACTTGACAAGCAAGAAAACTAGTCTCATTATCAGTAACCCCTATCAATCAATCCCCGTAACAGCTCATCATCATCACACCAAAACAAATATAAAATTCAGGCGATTCACAACGATTACAGAATCACATACCTAACTTCAGTTACAGTAGAACCTGTAATAGACTTTTTGGTATACTTTCCACGCCCATGAGTGAACTTCAACGATTTGTACAATCTCCTCAACCGAGCAGAGCAATACCTCCTATAATAGCAAACCCTAATTAAAACTCACAAACCCTAGATATGCACCTATAATCGAGACAAAAGTCCGACATTACCGATAGCGAGTGTAGTCCCCAAAACGTAATCCATGCTGCATCTGCGAGGATTTTAAAAGCTGCAACACTGCACAGCCACCAAACTTTACAATTCACATAGCAATCTACTTCAATCAATTAATCAACACAAGTACAGAAGTTTCCTGAGAGTAATTGCGTATGGTGCGTGTGTGAATACATGCACATGAGTTTGTGTGCGATTAGGGACAAACCGTTGATTGAGAACTTCGGATCGGTGGTGATCTGGTGGTCGTCGACTTCCATAGAGGACACATCGTTCTTCTCCGTCGCCATCAGAGATACTTGTCAGATGGATTTCTAAGGGTCCGGCGGCGGATTCCGAATTTGGTGACGGATTGTTGTGGTCGCTCTCTAAAATGCTCCTTGAGCGCAATGGTAGATGAGAATGGATCGGAGTCGGACCACCCGAACAGTATACATTTAATAAAAAATAGAGAGATAAGTTCAATTTTACTTCCTAAATTTATTAAAAACAACGCTTTC
Source organism: Flaveria brownii (assembly GCA_018326445.1). Taxonomy (NCBI): domain Eukaryota; kingdom Viridiplantae; phylum Streptophyta; class Magnoliopsida; order Asterales; family Asteraceae; genus Flaveria; species Flaveria brownii. The sequence continues at coordinate 30,464 of BJCN01315151.1, forward strand.
CTTCAAAAGATTAAAAATGTTAATTTACTTTCAAAACTTTCATAAGTTGTTTTAACTTTAGTCCAAAAGTTTTATTAGTTGCTTCAATTTTATTCAAGATGATAAAACTTTTGGAGTTAAATTTAAAGAATATATGAAACTTTTGAAGGTAAATTGATATTTTAAATATTTTAAATTAAAATAGTTATTTTAGTCAAAGCTTTTGAAGTAAAATTTAAATTAACTCATAAATATATGTTACCGGACCAGTTAAACAGCGACCTAGCCCAATACGTATAAGGCAATGTAGAGTACGTGGCACAGCGGAGGCATGTTTATTTGATGTAAAGTTCAAGCTACTATCTTTACTTCATTCTTCACACGGTAGTTAAAATGTATTATGAGATTAGCTGTGATATACATCCGTAGACAATATATACAAATAATACATTGAACTTTGTCTCTTATTCTTTCAAGATGTCTAACAAAAAAAATAAATGGTTGTTGCCCTTAAATTGTATGTTTTAAAAAAAGTATAGCCATCGTACTATACTTTAAAACTCATATTTGCTTAAGTATATGCATCACGTGCAACTACTTGGTGCATTCACTTCGTACAAACTTTAAAACCCTGTGTACCGATGTGTTATATATTTATTTATTTATTATAAAATCCCAACAATTGTAATAAAGATATTTAACTGATTAAGTTATATTGTCAAAACCATTATGATTTCGTGAACAAGATCATGTAATGGGTGGATGATGAATTAAAAATAAAACTCATTTTGTTATTCCCATTTAAATAAAACCGACATCTAGATGTAAGATTAGATGAGACTTTACCGGATAAATTAATTTCAATTTTGCTCTCAAAGTTTTAACAATAGTAATTATTTTCCTTCAAAAGATTAGATCAATTTACCTACAAAAGTTTCATAACTTGTTTTAATTTTAATCCAAAAGCTTCATTATTTTGGATTTAAATTGAAATAAGTAACACAACTTTAAATTGAAATTAAAACAAATTATAAAACTTTTAGAGTTAAATTGATGTTTCTAATCTTTTAAAAGTAACTAGTTATTTTATTAAAACCCCATGCACGAAAACCAAACTTAACTCTTATCGGAATAATGTAATCCATGTAATCCAAGTTCACATTCTACATTATTTGTAACGGTAAATAACCATTTTTGGGGTTAATCTTTTTAAGGCATGCTTTTTAAAACTGTTCTTATGAAGAAAAAAAATGAGTTTTTTTAGGTATTTTAGTGTCTTAAACCCGAGTCAGAAAACATGTGTGGTAAACACAAGAAAGAATGATGATCACGGTGTCTGTAGTTAGTGTCAAGAACTTCACGTCGGTTTTATTTTTTAAACTTCACAAAGACCCAACTTAAAACCTCATTAAGATACATAATACATTGATTATAAACATAAAGACTGTTGTTATATTTTAATTTAACTCTTTAAAGAAACTATTAATGATGTGATATACATTAGTTCCACTCATTTGACTCATTTTTTATTTCTAGCTAAAAATTGTGTTAACAGTAAAAGACAAGCATAATAAACTAGACATGCTCATGACTCACTTTTTAACCACACATCAGAGCAAATGAAACCAGAAAGCATGAATGTACTGAATTAAAGAAAATGACCAACTAAATTATTAGTTCCTGATAATCGAACAATTCTAACAAATCAAAACTATCAAAAGAAAACTTATTGTGGGAGTGGGACATAAGAAAAAAAAAACTAACATCTCTAATAAATGGTTTTATTAAATATAAACAGTCCAACCACTAGAGCAATATGAACCAGATTATTGCAGCGAAAGATCCGAGCTGACCAATCTCCTAGAGATCGTGTTACCAAGAGTCACGATAAAGGTTCGTATTTCCATCGGGGCCAGTTCAACAACCAGCTTTTCGGGGTCAACAGGTCCACCCCTCTGGAGTGTAGGTTCGTCATTCTTTGACCCTTCTACTTTCCACACCAATCTTTTCTTTTCCATTTCCTCTCTTCCTTGATTAGCAGATAAGCTCATTTCTGATACTTTGATTATCTTAAACAATTCAAAGATGAAAAGATAATAACATTATAAAGAAGTTCATACAAAAAGTAGATTATGAACTTATGATAAGCTGTATGTCTAATTTTACCTTCCTCTTTGCAAATAATTTCTTCAACTCAACACTTGTCATGACCGAGAGATCCTTGTCCTCTCCTATCTAAAACCAGAAAATTTTAAAAGTTTTTAAGATTTATTCAACTAGAGGTCGCAATGTCAACCCATGTCAAATGGTTTAAATAGAAAACCTAGCTAGGGAGGAAATGGGCTAACGAGTTGAAAGTGCCTAGAGCGTGTTTCTAATGCATACAGCCTTCTAAATTATTTTATTCAAAAAGTTAAATTACTATTATTGTAATAATAAAGTTTCTGTGGTTGAGGTTTAAAAGTGTTTTAGGACGACCCAACCCAATGATCAGGGGCTTTGATTTGTTACCCAGCCTGCCCAACCTGCCCATTTTACATCTTTCATCTACGTGAAGAAAAGATCAAAAACCTCATATAAGTGTGCCAAACGGAGAAGAACGTTTCCATCTTCAAGCTCCTGAAGTGTTAGCAATACTACATTTTCAGGGAGACTGTAGGTAGAATCCATTCCTGAGAATTTCGAGGCTTGGAAATTTGTCCCTTTATTTCCATCCTGTAAAACATGATATAGTTTATATAATATAACTAAAATAACTATTTATGAATCTCTAAAGCAGCACTAAAAGATGCAGTCCCTTTCACCTGTTCAGTAAAGGCCAAAAGAAGTGGAGAATAGATCTCTTGACCATATGACCGGCGCCACTTGGCACCCCCTCCAAGTGGATCGATTCTAATATAGTATTTCCCTTGAACCTATATATACAAGTTCCTCAACATAAGAAACTAGCAATGCTAAATACCAAACTTGCATCATTGATGTGATTAATTAAGAAGTGTGTAGCTTATAAAAATCAGAGAACTTGTAGAAATAGCTTACCGCTAATCCTCTACAGTCGTTACCAACACAAACTGTTTCATTTAGAGCTTCTGCAACACCTTTTCCATCATCATAGAGCAGTCTCCTACAAAAGTGATTATCCATCATTACATATAAATAACGCGTTTAATTATCAAGGAGTTGTTTAATTATTGACTGTGAGAAGTAATGACATCATCAAGAAAAAAACGTACCTATGGAGCATCAACTCCAATTGCCCATCAACAATGCTGGATCCACCAACGGATCGATCTACCAAAATCGAGAGCTCACTTTTTTCGTCTTTTAGGTAAATTCCAAGATTTATCTACCAAATAATCCAAATTTTAGCTGTATACATAAGTACAACTTTGAGTTGTATATGCAAATGAATAAAAAGCATACCGGATAGTAATTTCCTGCTATTGGTTGATTCACATCAAGATCCCAGTCAGCTCTGTAGTCGCGAATCTGCCATATAAATTTATTTCAGTTATGACCTACATGTTTCTTCAAGAAATAGATGATGTTATATACATGTGGAATGATATGATTAAGAAAATCATATACTAAACTTTTGATATGGTGCTAAAACGTACCCGTTCAATGAAATCTCGACCATTAGAATCGGAGTAAAATGTTTTATTGCTCTTCATCGTAGTTGTGATTTGAGTTACAATCTCTTTCCCAACTCCATCATCAATAGGTATGGGGCCCACCTGAAATTCAGAGGACAGCGATAAAACATACCCTCGAAAAAACAAAAGTAAAGAAAAATGAACTTACAGTGAATTCAACTTCAGCATGTTCCTTATCTTTGTACACTCTAGTGATCTATCAAGCATGAAAAGAAAAACTCAATAATCAATCCATGGATTTATCTATAAACTAATCAAGAAAGGATTCTGATCAAGTAATTTATTACCTGGTAAATCCATGAATTTATTTTCTGGTGCACTTCTTCGTATATTGGCCCCCTCAAAACTGTTATATTCTGA
>BJCN01315163.1:0-12918 GCA_018326445.1 Flaveria brownii
TTAAGTGCATCTAATTTAGAAAACCATTTTTCTAAATGTTTTGGTGTTGTTATTTATTTAACTGATCAAATCAATAAATAAATATTGCAGGTGTTTGTCTAGCCTGTTATTGGGTATTACCCGACTTGGATCATATCACACTAGCCACATCAATTTAATATGTATCTTGGGCAGATCGAATCCTACACACATATCCTGATAATTTCTTTCACATGTATTAGAAGTCAAATATATAACTTCTTGTGCATTTGGGGCAATAATTTCCTCCATATCCATGTCCATTTATTTCACATCTTGTGCAAGATTTGAGGTTATAACATCATTTATTGTGGAAACATTTAACCGCCTTTTTACATGTCATCAATTTAAAGGTTTTTAACATGGATGGAAGAAGATTCATTGATGCTATCTTTAAGAGTCAAAGCACCCGACCCATCACGCAAGTGGTCATGAATTTGCCGAAAGATGCAGCTGAGTATCTTGGTACGCTAATTGTTAATTCTTGTTGAATTTTTCAAATCATTAGTATAAAGTTTTCAGTTGTTACTGATTTGATTATTGTTTGTTTAATCCTAATGGTGGTTTTTGGTGTTTATGTATTATTTCAATGTCTAGCATGAAAAAGGTCAATATAACACACATTTGTTGACAGATGCATTTAAGGGAATATTTAGAGATATGGAAAGAAATGAAAGGTTAACCTTGCCAATGATTCATGTCTATGGATTCTCAAAAGCTGAAGATCCGGAGTTTGATTTTCATGAGGTTTGATATTTTACCATGCACATACATGTAGAGGTGGCAAAATGGACGGGTTATAAAAAATCAAAGCTTGATTTTGTCCAATTTTTTAATAAGGCTATTTAAAAGGTTACACACTAATTTGGGGGATTTCTAGAGCTGTCCATTTGACCTCTTTGATCCATTTCTTTTCTGGCTATTTTATTTTATTTTATACATTTGAACCTTTAGAACAAAACACAAATTGGCTCACTCATAAGCAAACAAGTCAAGATTACCACACATACCTAGAAACGTTGTTATATCACTTCTTTGTCATTTTCTCTAGTATTTAAAATAGATAATTAATGTGTAACATATGGTTGAAAGAAACAATATTGTTACATTGTTACAATATTAACATAACCTTTTCAATAAGACAGTTTCAATTGTTACATTTGTTAAAATGCACTTTGAAGACTTCTAAGTTCCAACTTGTTCAACCCATGTGACCTGTCTTTTTGTTGTTCAGTTCTTTTTACCCATTTGACCCTTAAGAAAGAACATAAGCCAATTGATCCAATCATAAACTAATGGATCAAAATTGTCATATCTACCAAGAAACAATGTCTATCTGTAGTTCATTAAGAAATAATTAATCTTCTTGATAAACTTTAATCAGCGGATAAGAATTGCATTATCGGAGATGGCTTTTGAAGTAAAAATGCATAAAGTACGCCTTGTTGCCCCTGGAAAATGGATGTTGTGTGCATCATTTGTTCTCCCAGAACGAGTCGCATTTGCCAATCCAATATCCAAACTGTAAAGTTTATTCTGCTTTGTACAATTGAGGTATGTTGTAGATTAGAAATCGATGGTATAATCTTTAATGACTAGATTTGAATTTATATTTAAGATAGCAAAAGTTAGCTACAAATGCTCTTTGTTATTTATGATCTTGAATTTTGGATGTTTATTTCTTTTTCTAATTTATGATCTTGAAATGTATTCACGCATCCCTGGATGAACTTTATAAAATTCTTTTATTTATTTGTAAATTACCTATATATGGAAAGTTTAGTTAATTTCATATTGTTCAACATTTAATAATTGGTTTGTCCTACCCAAAAAAAACATTTCAAGAACAAGTCATATCTTTTAGCATGTCATGTTGGTTCTCCCTTTCTATAATAAGTTATCTTGTAGCATGACATGCTGGCTTTTCTCCTTTTTCTGTATTCATTTTATAAACATGTAAATATACATTCTTTGATTTTGAAATAATTTTGTTATAAAAAAATTCTCATTAGTATTGTTTAAAGTAATCTACAACTATCTATATATATTTTCAATTTAACACTATCCGTCAGAAATATACGCAATATTAAAGTTATTATGCTAAATAATAACTTTCGAAACATAGATAATTCTCTTAAGAAAAGAAAAACCTAGTATTCTACAATGTGATATGCTCTCATAGTGAAGTTAGAAATAAGTTATGCATATAGCCAGGAGTTATACAACATCATTGTCGCATATAACTCTTTAGACCTAGACTTTCGTTTGGATACTTCATACGCTAAACCACATTCATGTATTAACTTTCCCTCGCCTAATATAAGTTTTTGTTGGAAAAGAAGGAAATTACATAACTTATATTAGAAAACTTAATAGTAGCAAATAATATAACAATTGTATTTTTATTGAATATCATGGTTGACCAACTAAAGTCCATGAAAAATATATATTTTTTAACAATTGTATATTCATTAATCACCATATCTATTAGGTTGATACTCTACAATAAGTTAGAAGCCTACAATATCACATTATATATGTATGTGTAGATTCACAAGAATTGATACACTAATGGACCCCAACATGATTTTTCACTCATCTAGAGATCCGATTGGTTCTACTATTGATTTACAATGCGCTTCAGTTAACCTGGATACTACACAAAAATTGAGTTGTTGAATAGAGGTTGAGAATACAGTTCTCATAGGTGAGCTTCTATGATTCAAGATGGACCAAGGCCAAGTCAAAGAGAAAGGATTCGTGTTTATTAAAAGGAAAACGAGGTTTGAGCAAAGATTACTCATGGAAATTAAGTGCTTGCTCGAGATAATAAAAGGAAATAGATTATTATTACTGCATTTAGATCACAAGAGATATAAAAACATGTCTGGTGGATTGGGTGGCAGTTCGAAAGAGGTGTTAGGATGAAATGTTGTTCTACTACTGTAGGTGGATATATAGGAGTTTTTGTACCGCTAACGTGCCTATGGATTGGATTGCAACTACGAAAGAGATATTGGCATGAAATGTTGTTTTACAACTGTAAGTGGATATATAGGAGTTTTTCTACCGATCGATAAATGATTTAATACTTTTTGTAAGTGTCAAATGTTAAGTAATCTTAGTTTTGCCTTAAATGTTTTGGTGTTGTGATATTTTGATGTGATTGTATGGTGTGATTTCTCATCTTTCTCACTGGCTAAAAGAAAAGGCTACTATAAACATATTTATTGTTCAAAAGAAAACAAATAAAACATGTCCACTTCTAGTATCATTTTATGTAAAGGAGGAAGGCCCATTACAAACATAAATGTTTAGGTTGTCTTGGATCTCGAAACATGTGGGATTGCTCAAGATGGTTGATCTTCCTAAATCAAAAGGAAGATTTTTTATAATAATAATCTAGGAGGCTAATCACACTCTAGGTCTTCTACTCTAGTGTCACGTGTTTTTCAAACAGATTATCTTTCCGCTTATATTTCATTTGATTCATGTATGATTTGATAATCTGTATTAAAATTCACAAGGCTCTTACTATTGCTATTAGACTATGCGACAAACCATGCCTCATGACTTGGTCTTATGTGTCAGTGTGGCCACACGTGGAACACCATGCCCCTCCAGTGTGCTCCACTCTAGTAGGTGCCAAATGTGGATGTGGTCATAAGAACTTTCACAATCACCACCTCTCTCTCTCTCTCTCTCTCTCTTTCTCTCCCTCTCTCAACTCTCATTCATTAAATAATAATTTTTTTTGATGAAGTGAATGGCGTTGGATGTGAAACCATTTCCAGGGTGGTATATGGAGAAACAAGAATGATATGATACTGATGTGAAGAATTTGACATAAAGAGTACATAAGAAGTATAAAAATTCACGTGCGATGAATTCAAGTTCATAAGATTAGACATTGTATCCGAAAGTTTGAACGAGCCCTAATCGAAGGGTTGCATCATTGTTGAAAGTTCCACAACGTCTTCTAAGGTGGTTTCTACTTTCTAGATACACAAGGGCGACAACTGGATTACTTTGTGATTGGATGTACACATTTTTATCCTACATTTTGTTTAGAAAACTAGTTATTACAACTCGAACCCATAACATCATTTACAAATTAACAATCTCCCCACTCACTCTAACTCTTACCCTTATTATATTAACTTAACATACATGCAAGACCGACCCAATAGAGTTGAGAGAGATGCTTTACACTTGTGGCCTCCTAAATTTAAGGGCTCCCATTAAAAAAAATTATATTGATAACGAGCTTGCACATTAAAGGATAAATGATAAAACAACTGTTGAAAAGAACATCATTTTTAATAATTTGCTTGGGGCTCCAAAAAACATTAAGCCGACCCTACATATATGAATCAAAATAATTTACATATCGTATAAACTCTAGTTTTATAAAACAACTTATTATTTTGTATATGATTATTATTACCTACTAATAAAAATAAATCCAGACTATGTAAATAGTTTGATTAATTTAAGAGTAAGAGGCATACAAATTCATTTTGTTTTCCTTTTCACATGAAAGGATATACTCAACTCCCCCTTATTTATTCCGGCATATATCTTTCTCAAACCTCCACCGATCCACTCGCAAAATCCCCAATTCAACCTTCAGTCAACTCACCATCATCAACAATCATCATCAACAACAATCCCTAATTTCCACAATGCAACCCCACAAAACCCTACCGGAATCCGACCTACCGTCGCTTGCCGCCATCAAAATCAAACCATCCTCCCCCCGTTACCGCCCCAGCACCACCCCCTCCGCCACCGAAACCCCAACCGCCGCCGCCCAACGCCGCATCGGCATCGCCGTCGACCTCAGCGACGAGAGCGCCTTCGCCGTGAAATGGGCCGTCCACCAGTACCTCCGCCCCGGCGACGCCGTCATCCTCATCCACGTCCGCCCCACCTCCGTCCTCTACGGCGCCGATTGGGGCTCCGTCGATCTATCAATCGTCGACACAGATAACGAAGAATCCAAGCTTAAGCTTGAAGACGATTTTGACACTTTTACAACTACTAAATCTGCTGATCTAGCGCAGCCGTTGGTGGACGCGCATATACCGTATAAGATCCATATCGTGAAGGATCATGATATGAAGGAGAGGCTGTGTTTGGAGGTTGAGAGGTTAGGGTTGAGTGCTGTGATTATGGGGAGTAGGGGGTTTGGTGCGACGAAAAGAGGGAGTGATGGGAGGCTTGGGAGTGTGAGTGATTACTGTGTGCGGCACTGTGTGTGCCCCGTGGTGGTTGTGAGGTATCCCGATGAGAAGGATGCTGCTGCGGGCGGTGAGCCCGTTGTTTCGGTGGCTTCGGTTGAGGATGAAGAGGAGGAGGCTGAGTTTCATGATGCTACTGATGAGAGGAACTGTTAGTGATTCTTTTACCTTGCTTTGTTATCAAATTTGACTCTTTGATGCTGTTGAATTGGTTTTATCATAATGTCATGAACTCATGATTATATGCATCTAGTTTTATAGGGAGATTAGAACTTAGAAGTGAGCCTGTGATAGAGTAGAAACTTAAGAATTAGAGAGTGATAGTAGAAACATTTCTTATTGTGAACTAATTAGTAGAATTTCTAGCAAATAGCAATAATACTGTCAATGCTTGATCCATTCATAAGATTAGAAGTATGACATCTGATGAGCTAAATCGACAGAAGAGATCTTAAAGTTAGTGTTGATAAATGCTCGAATTACTTTTGGTGTTCTCCCCTGTAGTTGATACAGCTAGATGATAGACGGGACTGTGAACTGCCATGTCGTCAAATTCTTACAAGTCCGGGATATGATGTCGCCAATGTCCTAACTGATCAACGGTGTAAAGACATATGGTGTCAGCATGGATCCAACTCGCAAACTCTAGTTCCGTGTATTTGTCATACAACATGCCATGGAAGATCTCATGATGATCATGTTCCTTTACGATGGTGCATACATTTTTTTTATCCCTTTAAAGTGAAGATCTACGGCGATATGTTATTTCACGTTGTTGCAACATAATGGTTGCTTTCATATGGTGAAATTTCTAGATGATGAAGAAATAGGTCAAATGGTTACAGGAAAATGCAATCAAAACAAGGATTTTAGGTTAGAATACAAAGGGAACTTGGGCCAGTGTTGGGCAAATAACAAGGGTAACATACTAACTAACAATTAAAAATGGGTATATTTGATACTTTTAAGTTTGGTTTTGTATGTATGAAGTCATGAAAGTTAAGAGGGGATATATGAAATTTTCCCAATAAATAATGCTGGTAATGATCTCAGTTGCAAGAGTAAACTAGTCTAGCCATTTAGCCAAGTGCTAGGGTTCCTTTCTGACATTGACGCGGACATTCTAGGCTGGTGCTTCTTAGTGACTTAATGGGATTAATGGCTGATGGTCTTATATCGTAAGTCTTATAGGGTTTTTTGTTGGGGTTTAATTTAAAGATAGTGGTGCCTTTAGTTGGTAAGTCATGAGGGTTTTGTTATCCCATTCAGCTCATATTTTTCCACAATACATCTTGAAGTTGCATGACTGTTTCCCAGTTTCGTTTCTTATTCAACAAATCCAACAAAAGGTATACTATAATCTACCACATATTTCAGACAAACCTGCATGTGATCAAGCACAATTGAGTCTGATTTGTGTCATGTGTTACTCTTCCTCCCCTTGTTTCTTATGTTGTTAATTGTTATCACCACTGTCAACCGTTTTCTGTATGGTTGTTGGTCAGTTCTTTTTGTCAAAGATACAAAGGGTGTTTAGGGCCCTCATATACTTTAATGTGATTCTTGGGGTAAGTAGATCAATTGGTCCCAATGTTTACCAATGTAATAAATGTCTTTCGACACGCCTTCGTAATGGGTACCACAACTCATTAGCAGATTTTTGGGGTTGGGATTGGCCGATTGGGTGAATCATGAATGGATGGTTGTTGTAGACTTGTAGCATAGCAGTATAGCTTTTGGCCTCGGTAAAAGCAAAAAAATTATGGCTACGAACTTTGGGTACTATCTTTAAGATTTCATATTTGTGGCTTTCTATGTATAACCACTAGGCCACTCCTGGTCATAGGTGATTACTTATATTTAAAGGTTGAGAAATCAGGGGTGGGCTGGTTTAGTAATGGGTCAAAACAGTAGAATATTTCTTAATGGTTTGATCTGTAGTCTTTTTTGTTTGAAGATTATAATTTCTACTAAACGTTTAGTGTGCTAAATTTGATAGACAGATTATGTGGTTCCATGTTAAACTAATCTTTTTAAATATTAAACATGTGCTCCTCTTTGATCTCTTTGTCAATTTGTCTTTCTGTTTTAGCTCTTCATTTTACTCATCTGACCTGTTATAGATAAAACATAACCAACTTAAAACCACCCATAGGTAAATACTGGTCTTGGACGCTAACAATTGCCCGCGTAATGAATATTTTACCACTCTGCTATCACCCTGAGATCATAATTTCTTACCATGGTTACCTGACCATTTTATCTGTATTGATGCAAGACTCAGCTGCAGTAAAGTTTAGTTTCAAGTCTATTTCTCATTAACAAAAAAATTACAGGCTGTAGGTTATTGAGATTCTAGTTACTGTATGTAGGCATTTAGTTATTCTACATTTGGGTTTTGGATATGCCTGTTTAATTACCTTGCCTGATGCCTTTTCTTACTTTCATTACTTCTATTTTTTCGCAGAAGCATATTGATGGAATGGTCTGTGTTAATGTTCCATTCAAAGGTAAAATCGTATGCTTGTTTATGAAATTTAACACTTCATCATTATACTAACCTTGTATCTCTAGGGCTAGTTACGCTTCCGTGTACCGTTTCAGGATTTCCAAATAATTTTGTGGGTCTTTTAATGCGCTTGTTGTTTATTTACTATGCAGGATGTTCAGAAGGCATTGCAGCGTGCAAAGTCGAGGTGGAATTAACTAATTTTTTTGTGTGTTTGGATTTGGATATGATATATGAGATGCTGTGGTTTCCTGCATATCAGGGTTTCAATTGGTTGTGTCTAGGATAGAAACTCATGCTAGTTTTATGATGAGCAAGTGTTATGTAAGTAGATTCTGTGTGGTATTCTTGAATGTTAATTAGATGGTGTGTTGTCTCTTTATGTGTTTCAGTTTAAAATCTGACCCTTGCATAATATCACACCAGTGTTGTAGAAATCGCTACGCGCTAGTCGGCAGTGGGGTACCAACTAGCAATTAATCGGATTGGATTATTTATATATAATTTCTAGTTTTATATATATACACACACATTTTCGTATATAATTTTAATAACAAATATTCAATTATACACACACACAAACACATATTTAGTTGGAATCTTGCTGGAACCCTATTGGAATCTTGCTGGAACCCTATTGGAATCTTGCTGGAATCATAGATTTTTGGTCAATTAAGACCGCCTAGGTGCGATTTTGATTGTTGTTGACTACATAGTGATTAATTTGCTGATTAGCAAAATATCACTAGGTGAGGGTCTGATTTCCAATTAGTCACCGATTAATTGGCGATTAATGCTGATTTTTACAACACTATATCATACCGTTGCCTGACATTGCTTCCCCTACGTTGATTGCAAACAACTGATTACTCTTTTTCAGGCGTTCCGGAAAGTTTCTGTTGATTGATATAAAAGTCCCATGACAGCTACATTTGTGCCTAAAAAGCCATCTTTCCACCATTCTCGACTTCCACCCTACCCTTGTAGTTGTAGAACAATATCCTAACTATGAAGAAGGTTATGCCATAAAACACCATGGATAGAACCCTTTACATTCTTGACTTGCCGCCCGGAACTTGTAGCAGAGGCATTGACATAAGCAAAATGGACGAAATGCTTTACAGAGTTAAAAAGAGTGGCTATACAGGAAGCATAAGCCTTCATGAACACGATAATCTATTTAGGCGCCAACGACGTGTACCCAATTGTACCAAGATGTTGAAATGGTAATTGTTTAGGGTTTAAATCCTATTATGAAAAAGTAATGTAGATTTAGGAGTAGGTTTATTTCGTGTGAGTTTGTGTGAGTTTGTTGTTAAGAAAATATAATCAGGCATGTCTACTTTGACCATGCATATGGCTTACCATGGCGATTCAAAATACCCACAAGTTTTCAAATTCAAAATTCATCATCTCTCTTAATGAATAAGATGTTGATTTGGAATATAATGTCAGCTTTGAGAAGAATAACGAGTTACAGTACAATGATACAATCTATATTGTTAGGAACAAATATGGAGTCGATAGGACTGGTTCATTTGTAACTAGTGTTATACTTGGTGAGTCGACTGTTTATAGAAGTCATTTGTACGGAGAGATATGGTGATGGGTTGTAAGCAACCAGCCTATGCCTAAACAAGAATATAATGTTTTCTTAAGTTTTGAATATATATTTGTGACTATACGGCTGCGACGTTCTTATATATCTATGTTCTTGTCAAGGGCGGATATATGTATTGTTGAGTGATAGCTTCTGCTACCCTTCAACTTATTATGGGTAGTGTAATAAAAATTACGATTATGTGTAAAAAAAGTTATGGTTTTAGGTTACATCTGAGATAAATTTATGTTATATTCATTTTTTTTAAACTCAACACTTCATAAAAAGTATTAAAATTTATTAACAAAAATTAATAATTAAAAAAAATACATTTTATAAAATTTGTGCTTAAACCAAATATTAAATACCTATTACGCCATTTATCCATTAGTGATCCATTAATCCATGACCCAAAAGCATAAAAACCTGAAATACCCATTACCCATTACCGAATACAATTATAAACCAAAAATAAAAATATAGAATATAAAAATTAAAAAAGAATGAAAGATTGAGCAGCAACCCCCCAACAACTCAACAACAACAAGCATCACCTCAGTTGCCGGCTGCCACCACCAACCTGCCGGCTGCTGCCAGCGCACCGCCCACCTGTCTGCTGCTGCCAGCGCAATGCCCACTTGTGCGGCTGTGTCACCGCCCAACTTTTTTACCGGACATCAGACCATCCACCTTTGCCACTCATTCACTTAAGGTAATATTTTACTCTATTAGACTATGAAATTGAGGATTTAGGGTTTATGATGTTTAATTTATAATATTTTCGTGTTATTTGTTATTAAAATTAGGGATATGAATGCTTCGTTTCAAGCTATGAAAAACCAAAGATGATAATTTTGATATCTATTAAGTATTTGTTTAACTTACTTTATTATCGTGTTTCTTTCTTTATTTTATATAAATGTACAATAGAAATTTTTTTACATTACCATTGAACGTGTATTCTAGACCCGTCACTATTTTATGAGGAGACAAAAGGAGACGCTAATTGCTGATATACCTATTGGCATAATGGCATATAGAGGGTAATGGGCTGGGCTGTAAGCGACCTACCTTCTCCTGTACATGGCCTCATGGGTATGTGGATTGTAGTGGTGCACAAAGGTTTTTTTTCCTGAACCGGTTCGGGTTCAAACCGGACCGGTTTCAGGTCAACGTTTTTGGGACCAGTTTTAACAAAAAACCGGGTCGGGTTTGGAACCGGGTCGGGTCCGGAGCCGGTTTTGGGCCAATAAAACCCAACCCGGTTGGAACCGGTCCGGCTCGGTTCCTAACCGGTTCGGGTCCAAAAACCGGTTTTTTAATTTTTTTAGTTCAATAAATAATATATTTAAAGTATACAAAAGATACATACCGGTTTTTTGGGCCGGTTCCAAACCGATTTTTTGGGCCGGTTCCAAACCGGTTTATTTGGCTGGTTTCAAAACAGTTTTTTTGAGCCGGTTCGTAAACCTGTTTTGGTAAAAACCGGTTCCAAACAGGTTTGAGCTAGAAATATGCATACCGGTTCCAACCCGCCGGTTTTTTCCGGGTTGAAACCGGTTTGGCCTACCACCGGGTTGAAACCGGTTCGTTTCCAGTTCGGGTTACCGGTTTGTATGTGCACCTCCACATCCACCTCGTTAAACAACTAGACCCCGTAGAAATAATTCTTTCATTGGATCGCTGCAACAACTTTGGCTCATAAGGATTCTTTCTCCAAATTAAATCTTAAGATCCATTTAGTCAAAAGAGCTACATTACCTTTCTGTTTTTAATGCAGGTGATTATGTATCTTTCAACTGTTTGACCACTTTAAGATTAGAGAAAAGTAAGCTCATATTTATTTAATATCCCTAGGTCCTAATCATGTTGTTAGGGTATTTCATTGAAATAGGTAAGTTTATTTTACTCAATTTTTTTTTCCTTTTTTAGTGAACGCAAAATGTACAACCATACATAGTAAGATATATGTTATATTAATTGAACTCACTTATTCTTTTCCTGACCGCACCCTCAACACCCTCTGAGTTAACTCTTACCATTTTATTTAAAGTGAGACATAAATCCGTAACAGCTTATGTGAAACCAGACACTTTTCAAAATAAGAAATAAAATAAAAGAAGAATTTACTTGGCCTTAAGCATGCCACATGTATCAGGAAAAACAAACCACTTTTATAATAGCTCAGTATGTATAATATATAAAGCATTCAATACGATATATTATACACATAAAAGGTAATACTTAAAATTGTTTAATTAGAATCGGAAAACCGATTAAGATTTGTAAATCAGAATTCAAAGTGATTTAAATAAGAAAATATTAAAAGGAAAATAATAGATAATATAATTTAAAATACATTGAAGATTTTTAAAAAGATTTATTAAAATATGCATACATATAATTCTAATTGTACTGTTTAAAAATATTTATTAAAATATGTGATTTCTAAAAACCCTCCGTCTCGCCCCTAATGTTATTGAATAAATCTTATTATATTTAAGATATTTTTTGTTTTTAAAAATCTTCTAATAAAATAAAAAAACAAATTATTTGATTCTCATTTTGTTAAAAGGTTTTTGATATTTTTTTTGGAATAATGGACTTTTAATAAATTATTAACTATTGACCAATATTAAATTCCAACTAACAATTTAATCAATATTAATTTCAACCTTTATTTTTGTTACTAATAACAATCTCACTCTAAGTGTTCATTAACTTCATTAGTCGTATCACGTGAGATAGCTCGTGACCTAACGGATAACATAGTTATAACTAAAAATATAAACATATTACTCAATTCATTTATTGTAAAAGATCATTTCTGAACTTATTCAACATAATGTTTTTGTCGTTGGTTGAGTAACTTAGAAACAAAAGGATGTAAAAACTGAGTGATATACACACACCTAGTCTCAATTAGAATTATTTTCTATTGTCTCGTATCCATCATCATCTGAAAACTACCTCCAACGAGTTCGGTGATTCAAATCAGGAGGTGGAGATTGACGGGTTTTTTGGTGTGAAAGTTTCAAATTGACGGACCTGATAATATATTTTAACTTTATGTTTAGTGTTTTGGCCACAAAAAACAGTCCACGTCATCAAAAACTAACAAGGTTAGCTCTCAGTTAGTAAGAGATCGTAGGAGGAAAATAAACTCAAAGTTGGAAGTATCTGTAAGCATTTACTGAGTTTGGATCAATCCCAGCCAATAAATAAAACTTGGGATTACTAAAATCCAATAATCCAATTAATAATGACCAATATTAATTAGTTTAAACTAGTTTCATAACCGCTTGTTGCAGCGGTTACATTAAATCGTGAAAGGGTTATCGTCGAAAGGTTGTGTCATATTCTCTTGTTGAGAGGGCATTGGTAATTATGTAACTTTATATAGAAAAAAACATAAAAGAGTTAGTACCCTTTTATATACTAACTAGTAAAGAGACCCCGCGCTTCACGGCGGGTTACACGTTCATCCTCAATGTAAGAGATTTGTGTGTTAATACATTTAATCCTGTAGCTAATAATAATCTGTCAAT
>BJCN01315183.1:0-14231 GCA_018326445.1 Flaveria brownii
AGGCTGACCTGGTTTTGCTAGACATGGGCTACCTTGGTCCTGAATTGATAATATCGGACAAATTAGGATTGGAGAAGGACGGGAGATCGAATGTGAAGGCAGAGTACGAGCGGTTCTCGACAAACGTGAATGGTGTATTTACGATCGGTGATTACAGGGGAGGGTAGTTGTTGGTGATTGGGAAATGGCATCTGAGAGTGTGTTTGTATGGTGGCATAAGTGATTTAGGGTAGTGGTATGGTGTTTGAGTACAAGGGTAGAATTGGAAAGTTGATAGTGGTGGTGTGTAAGTTAAGACCTCAAAATTAGGGTTAGGGGATATTGGAGAAGTCTTTAAGTGTTAGGGTTAAGGTTTCAGTTGTAATTGGGCCGGGACTTGTGTGTTGCTATGGGTTGAATCCAAAAACATATAAAATCAGTTGTAGCTGGGACAAATTCTGAAGGGGCGAAAGTGTTGTCTTCAAAGAGGGTCAGGTAGAAATTAAATAATTTAAATTGGGCCTGAGCATTTAATCAAGATATTAAGCCGGGAGTTAAATTTTTTTAAATCACTAGGTCTCGTTTTATATAATTAGATCATATTTTGACAAAAAGTTATTGTGTTCCAGAGGAGAAATTTCCAACGATATTAAAAAAATTATTAATTATTTTTTCGGGGTAGAATATTCAACAATTTATTAGGAAAAATATTTCTATTGAGGGGTTTAGTTGTTTAAATTTTGTTTTAAAATTTAAAATGGCTTTTTCAGAAGTCTTTAATTCCTTCAAATCAGATAATCTAATATTGGCACAAAGTCGGTTTGATTCTTTTACAGCTATTAAAGATGAAAAAGTATCTAATTTTGTTGATCGATTCGTGATGGTGGCAAGCAACCTGAAGGAGTATAATGACCAGTTGGGAAACCATGAACAAGTCACAAAACTTTTTGGCTTTTTTGTTAGATTGTTAAAGCAGGAAAGAAATTTTGCTGACTATAAACTCATAGAAGTTATAAACAAATTGAAGTCATTGACATGGAATTAAAAAGAAGAGAGTACAACCAATTCATGTATAGTGGTGTATCTTCAAGTGTTAAGATCAAAGAAACTAAAGAAGAAGTCAACCATGCATTGATGGCTGAGTTGGTAAACAATGATAAGGATTCTGTTGAGGCTTTGGATCCTTTCAAAAAATTCAGTTGTGATACTCAAAGTGAGAGTGTTGGTGATGTTAATGCTTGTGCAAGCTGGTGTCAAGTTCAGAAGCAACATGATAGTGACATAGATGAGGTGAAGCTGGAGGTTCAGGATAAAGAAAAGCAAGAGGAAGGTGAAGCTGAGGAAGCTAAGAAGATAGATGAGGAGGATGAATACAAAAAGAACACTCCCGTATGTCAATGTGAAAAAGCCCAAGCTGTTGAAAAGATAGTTACGGGACTCCCTTATGAGATAGTTCAAGACATGTGTTCTCCTCCCTTCAAAATTCATTTATTTGGAGTTTATAAAGCTAACAGATTATTGTTAGAAAATAAAAAAGGATTAAAACAAATAAACAAAGATTTTAAAATCAATGAGTACAAATATTTTATCAAACTAAGAGAGGCTTTAAAAGAAAATGATCTTTTAAAAAGAAATATTTTAGAAAAGAATGTCGAGATTAATGTTTTGAGCGAACGTGTCATATTAGTAGAATTTGTGACTAGCAAGCTTAAAATTAAACTTGACAAATGGGTGATATCAAGGATGAAATAGGAAGAACTATTCTGTAAGCAAAGGGGAGCAAGAATCAAAAGGGGTGTGGGATGTGGTGAAACTTCATATGTTTATCCTCCTCCTAGAACATATTGTTACTCTCCTATGCCTCAACCTGATCCATCTAATGGTTTGATTGAAGCTGCAGATACTAACAGTTTACATGTTGGTTTAAGCAACGTTAATCATAAAGAGGTTCGAGATGAATATGATTTTTCTGCTGGCTTGGGACTCATCAAGCAAGGATTTGTTATGCAAAATGATAATTTCACCTCTGATGCTTCAAATCCAGTATCAGGTGTTTCCCATAACTTCTTTAACAAATTCAAAATAGCTAACATCCTATCTTTTGTTCCTGTCAGGTTTGTCAAAGAAGGAGCAGCTGTGGAATTATCAAGCAATCAAAACTCAACAAGTGGTATCAATCAAGATCCGATGGAACCAGACCTGTGTATACAAGACTGGACTAGCTCAGATGATGAATAAAAAGTCATTAAGTCACCTGAATTGTCAAGTCTCAAATGCATCCAAAACTTGAATCAAGACCTATATGGATGTCATCTCTAAATGCTAAACAAATCAGCAGTTCTTCCAAAACTCAGCAAAAGCACTCACCATCTTCATCTGCTATCTATCAAGCTCATCACAAATCTGACTCCAAGTCTACCAGGTCACCAGTCTTTCAAAAAGGTGAAACTCAGCTGAAACTTTCTCGGAAGAATATTCAGTTCTCATCTCCTAGAACAACGTCAGAGAAGGCTCCACCCTCTCCTTCTTTCCATGGGACAACAAAGAACCAAAAGTCTTTTAAGGCTTGCTTTAGATGTGGAAAAGAAGGTCATGTGCTAAAGAAGTGCCTTCAAGTTCCAAGACATGCTTCGGATGGTAAACACAAAACAAATTGCTTCTCCGGATCAGAGTCTAGAAGGAATGTGTAAGATGGTAAAGACAACACGGGTTACTTCTCTGGATTCCAAGTAAAAAATCACATATCTTTGAATGGTTGGATGATGAACGTTCCATCCAAACCCTCTCATATGAAGCTGGTTTCACATGATTCAAAGATGAAAAAGGCCAAAGTTTCAAAATCAAAATCTATTCCTTTGGGTCTTAAAAATAAAATGATTTTCAAATTTAATTCTTTCAAATCAAAAGTAATTGAACAGAAACAAATTTGGAAAATAAAACAAAAGGTTGAAAAGATAAATGATTTTTTATAAGGGTGTGTGCTTAAGCAGGTTATGTACACCGATAAAAATCGAACACCCAGGACTACGATTGTTTAGGTCCCCCTTTCTAACTAATCTGTTAAAGAGTGTAGGAATAGTTCAGGAGGACTGTTAGTAATCTGGTTTATCGACAGAGAATATTCCTCATTCAAATTTGAGGTGGAATAAACAGGTTATGGTTTTGGTATCTTATCCACATTTTGGATCCTTATCTACATTTTCACACATCATTTCATAATAACTGCATTTCTCTTGATAGTTAATTTTTAATGCTTCGTTAGAGTAAAATGGAAGACAATTTCTTTGGTGATTTTCTTTTTAGTTAGTATAGAATGTGTACATAAATAAAATTTAGGGGGAGAGTAGTAAAAGAAAAGAACAAAAAGATTTTAAATTTTATTAGTTAATTAGTTGCTTTAGGTTATAAAATAAATAAAAATTGAGAACTTGATTTGGGATGACTGAGAAATGATAATATATTTTCTTTGTATGCTTGTTTGCATGACTTGTACTTTGTGAGAAATGATAGTACCTAATGTAGATGTCTGTATCACTTGAAATTATAAAATCTGAAAATGACCGTTTCATTATATGATATGCTTGGTAGGCTAAGACCGAAAAGAAAGTATATAGTGATTTTGTAGCCTAACTAAAGCTTTAGAATTCGGTGATAAGGATCATTTCCATGACATCTCGGCCTGCACAAATTTTCAAGTCTTGTAAAAAACGGGTTGAGAGTATCTGACTTCTGCCTGATCCCTTCAATTCCCAAATCACCCTCACCCTACCCCTGAATGACGCTTCTTGTAAGCTCTTCAAAATCCTTTTCGTGCTTATCTCGTCTGCTATGCGGAAGCATTGACCTGGAGTGATGATCTTCTCTGTTATACGTAAGTATAGACCTAAAGCTCTCATAAGCACGCTCAGATGATCATCTCCTCTGTTATACGGAAGTATAGACCTGGAGCGGTCATCATCTATTTCCCCTTCAAATAATATCACAATGATTCTAACATCAAAGGTCATTATTGAAAGCTCCACCAAATACTTATACATATATATGACATTCACAATGGTCCTTAAATGATCATTGTCTATGTCCATCTCAAGAAGAATCGAATCATGAAATCTCAATCTCTATGATTCTCAAATATCATTATCCTTGTGCTTATCAAAAAATATGATCTCACGGAGTCACCCTTTATACTCAATAAGACCTGATGACGTGATAAGTTCTTTGCTGGATGTCTATGGGAACTAAGTTACCTGAGCTTCTCTAACCGAACCTAAAATATGATAAAATCAGTTACAGGTCACTCGTTGAAAAAAATAAGGCATGGGTTTAAATTGGCAAACATATCGATAATCATTCTTGAACTGTTTTGACTATCAAAAACTTAAAATTGTGATTAGAATCTCCATCTGTGTGATCTCACTAACTTGTCGATGTTTAATTATATCTTTGTGCTTTAGTATATCTTGAGAATGTGATTTCATGATTAAATCAATTCTTGCTTCTCAAATTATTAATAAAAACATTATTATTATCAGGTTACAGTTTTATGATTAGATTTTATTAGTATTAAATTTCTTGTTTAGTTTTTCTTAAAATTTAAAATTAAAAAAAATAAAAATCCAAAAAAAAATTTCACTTCAAATTATTTTTTGAAGTCTTCCATATTATGCTATTTAAATGATCTCATATTTTTCATGCATTTCACGAGAAATTGCACACACAAATGAACATTGTTTCGCTTGTTTATATTTACAGATAAACACGGGTTTATTTGTATTGTTGAAATGATCTAACGAGAAATATGTTGAATGTGTTTGTGTTTGTGGTGTATATTTTGCTACAAGTGATGACCGATTATCAGCTGAGCAAAGTACCAGACCAAAGAACACGTTCTTCAAGTTTGCAGAAGATATCGTGCTAGGATTCCTCCTCCTACATCTTCTGAAGCACTCAAGTATAGAGAGTTAGAAAAGCTGTTTCCTGATCATTCACAAAAGATGCACATGAAGAGAAGGAGCGTACAAAAAGGAGGAGCCTGTGAAATGAAAGATCTTCAGCAACAGATCATCAATCTAGGGGGAGATTGAAGATTATTATATGGTTGACTTATTGGAACTAAAGATGATACAAGACATTGATAATGATAGACTAAGGGGGAGTATTGTTGGGTCTGAAAAATATAGTCTATATTATCAACACATCAAAGTCAACAAAAGTTAAAGTCACAATCAAAGTCATCGGAAAAGTCAAACAGACGTGTTCGAGACGAGACGTTGAAGATATATTTGACTAGAAGTTTTATTGTTAATAAATATATTTTATGTCAATAAAATATATTTAATCTTGTATTAGTTATTTTAATGTTTTATTTGTATTTTCCCTAATTAGTTTAAGTATAGGAGCTTAATGTGTTATTAATGAATATTATATTCACTATAAATAGTTAAGTGGTAATTAGGGTTTGTAAGCTTGCAAGAGCTAGATTTGAGGGTTTCCATGTAAACAACATCTTCTGCAAATCAATATGGATCAAATGAGGGTTTTTCATTAATGTTCTTGAGTGTTCATCTAAGTTCTTCATATTTTATCATTTTGATCCAAATCTTCATTGCTATTTGATTGATTCAAGTGCTCTTGGGAACAAAAAATTTTGATATATTTAATAGCTTCTTGAACTTCTTCAATCAAAAAATAAATCTTTAAAAGACCAAATTCACCTAGCAAGTATAGTATATGTGCAAAACAACTTACATGAAAAAACCTTTCACCACATGAAAGTTTCTTGACCCTAGAAGAATTGGATATCAATGTACTCAATGCCCTAATGTTATGTGAGGCATTATCCATAAAAAATGAGAAGATCTTCCTCTCAATTTCCCACTCCTTCACAGATTTGTAATTAGCATCTACAATGTCAAGCCCTTTACGTGAAAGAACATGCACAAAACTTAATACATGATTTTGCAATCCATTATGCTTTATTATAAATATGTACTAAAATAATTAAAATGATGTATAACGTTATAAACTAAATATATAAAAGTATAAGGAATTTCATAAACTTCAGATGTTGATTAACGAAGTGCCCTGTTATAACCATGTACCAGCCCAAGCAACGTACCAAATCTTATCCACTTTGGCTGCAACACACCTTTAGGCACATACCCCTCGTGGTTTTAAAATGAGTCTGGTTGGGAAGATATCCAGCTCCTTATAAGGAAGATTTTGTTCCCCTCCCCTACCAAAAGCTTCCTTATACGTAGTTGAATACCTTCCCTATAAGACACGTTAAAACCATAAAGGATGGGAACCTGAAGCTGTGCTACTACCAAAGCAGACAATATCTGGTACAATGATTGGGCTATTACAAATGGTATTAGAGCTAGGGCAGGGCTAGTATGCCAGCGAGGATGCTTGTCTCCCAAGTGGGGGAGGATGTAATATCCCACATTGGTTAGGAAGAGGAACGAAAGCTTTCTTATATGGCGCTGGATACCTTCCATATCATACGTGTTTTAAAACAACAAAGGGTGGGGTCCTGAAGGTGTGCCATTATCAAAGTGAGCAACATCTGGTATGATACTTGGGCTGTTACATACCATATACTCAAAATCTTTGATATGTTGACTTCCAGTAATTAATTTTCAAACTAATATTTAGTACCTTATTTATAAGGGATTTTACTTTTTCTTATCCTTTTCATACACCTTAAAGTAATCATATTGTACAGTATCCCTACTATCCCTCTCAAACATTGGATTTGTCATCTTTAACATATATATTAACATGTCATCTTCTACCATAGTAAAGGGTTGTTTAGTTTCCATCAACCAATTTGCTATTGATTCTCTTATTATGTTAGCATCGTACTTTGTATTGGATTCAATTAACAAACAAGGTTTATTGTATCCCATGCCTACATCAAGTGTTTAAAATTAAGCAATTGATAAGTTCTTATGAACTGCTTGCGTTTCAAGCAATGATTAAATCATGATAACCAGAGGATACCGTAGTAACTTCTGAGCATCATGTCACCATATTCACTAATCTACAAGTTAGATTTCAACAATGGATGATTAAACATTACCAAAATCACCCAAGGAATGATGCAGATGAGAAGCAAAAGAACTCAAACATGGCCAATGATATCAAAGGTATTCAATATCAGAGGCTCGAACAAGGTGATGTCAGATGAATGATGATGGTACTCCATATCAGAGGGGATGACGTCGCTGAGGTCGAATGATGATGGTGATGTGACACCTCGGCCTGATGGACTAGTTTTCATGTGAATAAACGAATCAAGATTGTAGATGGAATGATCGAGTTGGAAATTTTCAAAGGAATTAGGATTAGTGGACCATAGTAGACCGCTATGGGTCTTATATGTTGGACATAACTATTTGCCAAGAAGAGAGATTTGGAAATAGGGAACCAAGTTTGATAGAAAACTACCAAGAAATCGGGATTAAGTCCGCTAAGACGGTCCAAACCTCCTTGGTCAAACATAATAGTCCATGAGGAATATTTGTTGGACCCTGTAAATATCATGCATGTAAATTCAAGAGGTGGTTGGTGAGTTTTTCTATTTTGCCATTGATCAAATAATGATGAACAAAAACAAATGCGGGTGAAGATTAATCAAATGCATTTGTGTTTTTGTACTTTTGACTTATGTAATTCTGATGTAATAGTATTGTCAGGGTATTTTAGTCACAGTACAGGCCATAATGTCAGGTTATAATAGAAAGTTATATTTAGTTTCTTTAATGCTAAACCATACACCCTACATTGTTTTCTTGAGATATCATATCAATACAAAGACCATTTTATAAGTATATATGATCTATTCATATGATTATTTATTATTGATTGTTGTAATTCTAGTATAATGATTCAATATACTCAATGAGCATATTCGACCCATCAAATTCACAGTCAATCAATATTTCATTCCAATAGTCGATGTTCCATTTTAAAGATGCAAATATTCCTTAGTTAAGTTAGTAGTGGATAGATAAGACCAACTTAACAGTTCGCTAAGGTTCCAAGTCGAGTAGATTTAGTTTAAAAGCCAAAAGTCCGATTTTACACTATTTGTCATTCTCGATCTTGCTTATCCCCCTCTACAACCGGTCCTGGATCTTTCTCTATGATTTTGGCATTTTGGAAGGCGTATGTGGACAATCTAAGCTCGTATTTATGTTCTTTGAGGTTGTTTTGGCATGGAACTGATGTTTGGAGGCTCAGTTTCATTGGTAAACCTTAATCCTCCTCTAAATGCAAGTTTTGTCTATATATGTGTGAGTATGTGATGTATGAAACTCCATTGTAGTGTTGGATAGCTCAATGGTGGAATCAGGAACGTAAAGAATCAATTGAAAGCTCAAAATTTTTGTGGTAAGGTTATAAACCCCAATATCATGCATCATCATGGATTAAAGGGGTTGTAAGAATTACACTTAGAGGCCGATGCAATTAAAGACCTCTCAGCATGTACATGTGAAGTACAAGGAAGTTACTTTGCAAGATTTGATATAATTTAATTAATTATAATAAGTATCAAATCTTCCAAACCCAAAAGACCAAATATTTCAAAGCCAAAGATGAAGTCTTCCGAAGCTTGAAAGACAAAGTCTTCTGAATGTAAAGACTGATTTCTTCTAAAGACAGAGAAGACATGCTTTTTCTAAATCACCTTTTGACAAAAGCTGACTACTTTTCACTGCCATCTTTGAATACTCACCAACTTAGATGAGTTGGTGAAAAGTCCGTACTTTTGTCAAACTGTAGATTAAGATCTTATGTTTGTAACTTTCTACTTTTGTACTTTTATCCTTTTTGTATTAGATAAGGATGTGAGCTATGACATGTCATAGTCACTAGTCAAAAGGCAATCTGCCTTTTGACTCTACATTGATCTTGTTGTCTAGATTAGTGTTTCCGACTGACCTTCAAAGTATGGCCAGCTGTAGGATGTAGTATAAAGTATAGCAAGTACTTGTAATTTCCATGTAAGCTTTGTAACACTTGTAAGAACTTGAGAGTAGCATACATCATTTTTGAAAACCATATTATCTTGCTCTTGTTCAGTTCTTTACTTGTGTTCTTTGTTTCATCAAAAGCTGGTTCCTTATTTGATCTACTAATTGTTCCAACTCTCCTAACATTGTGAAACTATTGCATCAACCCCTTTCACCGGTCCTTTAATTGGTACAAGAGTATTTCAGGCTCTTGATTGTAAGATCTCACCATCTTAGATCACTTTAGTTTCACAAAACATTTATCACCTCAAATGGCAGCTCTCTTAAAGGCTGATATGGAAACCGGTACCATGACAAAGTCTCCATTGATCACTCCTGATTACTTTGATACTTGGTGCCAATGTATAGAAGGGTTTATCAATTCTCAAGACAGTTGGATGTGGAGATCTATTGCTGAAAGACCTTATATACCAAGCACCTCTTCAGCCATTGCTAAACGTGGGATGATTCCTAAGGAAATGACTGACTATTCTAAGGAAGATTAGAAGAAAATTGGTGTAGATTAGAAAGCCATGACCGCTCTTCAAATTGCTCTTCCAAACTCTATATAAAGATGCTTTAAGACGTGCGATAATGCTAAGCAGCTATGGGATGCACTAAATCTCATGTATGAAGGGTCTGAGGAAGCAAAGGAAAACAAGAAAGACCTCATAAAGTAGCAGTTTGAAAACTTTGCCTACAAGTCAGGTGAAACTATGACTAAACAATCCTACAAGTATGTTGATATTATAGATACTCTCATGGATGTTGGAGTCAGCTTGAGAATAGGGATATTATGAGGAAGTTCATGTTCTCTCTTCCCAGACAATGGACTCACTACTATGTGACCATTAAGAGAACTAAAAACCTCACCACTATTACTCTCATAGAGCTATGTGGTATCCTCAGTGGCCACCAGATGGAGATGAACATGCAAAATCCATCAAGCAGCTATTTTAGCAATCTATAGAGTTTATCACTCCATATGGTTGAAAGGGATAGTAGAGAACTATTTTAGCAAAATCCTCAGTGGCCACCAGATGGAGATGAACATGCAAAATCCATCAAGCAGCTATTTTAGCAATCTATATAGTTTATCACACCATATGGTTAAAAGGGATAGTAGAGAACTACAACATCATCTTATCTAGTACCCTGATAACTCATAAAAGGGTCCTTTCATCACCTTTCCTGAGACACCAAGGGAGAGCAACATCCAAGGAATCCCAATGCAAGAGACAAGCTCTTCTCAAGCCTTTGTGTCTTCTGATGAAAGTTGTGGCAACTTTCTCTTCATTCTTGAAGACTTGAATTGTATCAATTCAAGTTATCTATAGTATATAGAGATAGTTTAACATATGACTCTTCTCACTCATAGAGCCAAGAAGTTCTACAAGAGGATAGAAAGGAAGTTTCCCAGGAATGTATCCAGTGGAAAGTTTGGACCGGATAAAAGCAAAGTGAAGTGTTATAACTGTAACCAGATGGGACACTTTGCTAGGGAGTGCAAGGCACCAAGGACTAATGGTGCCCAAGCATAATCTAGGCTAAACTATACTAAGGCTGCTCCCAAATCTGAGAAGCTAATCCAACCAAAACAAAAATCTACCATTACTGTTAAAGAGGGAGGCTTTGACTGAAGCTTTTAGGTAGAAGATGTTTTTCCTAACCAAGCACTGATGGCTGACCATGAAGAAGCCAAGGTATTAGAACATCTTTGTACTCGCAAAATGCATTGCTAAATCATATTAGGAGCTTCATTATGAAAATTAAGAATCAATATGATCATAAGATCAAAACCATATGATATGATAAAGGAAGTGAATTTAAAAACCAAATCCTTGATACATTTTGTGATAAAAAGGGTATTACAAGATAATATAGTGCTCCAGGACTGCTTAACAAAATGGTGTAGCTAAGACGAGAAACATGGCACTTATTGAAGCTACAAGAACCATGTTTTCAGACTCTAAACTGCCCATCACCTTCTGGGCTGAAGTAGTCAACACTGCCTACTATGTGCAAAATAGATTTTTAGTAGTCAAGACTCATGGTAAGACTCTTTATGAGTTGTGGCACAAAAAGTGACTTTTCATTGTTTTCCTTAAATCATTTGTATGTCCTTGCAACATCTTAAATACCAAAGATCAGAAAGCCAAATTTTCTAAGAATATAGATGATGGACCTTTTATTGGATATTCTTTCCAAGCTAAGGCTTAATGGTATACAATTTTAAAACTAGATTAGTTGAGGAGTCAGCGAATGTGACCTTCAATGAGCACACACCCAGTGTGAAAGGTTTTGGTCCTGATTGGCTATTTGATCTTGATTTAGTTACCAAGTATTTTAACAAATCTTGTGAAGATGTTTTAGGATCTACATGTAGCTTATCATAAGATTTGAGCTTAGATGACCAAATCAGAAAACTACTTCAGCTCCAGTGATAACAAACCTTGAAGTTGGAAATCCTATCTGCATAACAATGACAACCTGTTCAGCTGATACATCTGAGGTGCCTACAAATTCCATCACATAGGCATAAAACTCAAATGAAGGGGTTTCTAATGTAGGAGGAGATGGTGGTGGTGATAGTGATCAAGAATTTCTTGATTTTGATAACCACCCCATGGAAGACAACATCAATGATGGCACACACTCATTGGATCAAGTTTCTTTTGATAAGTGTACTGATGTGGTGGGTGATACTTAATCACCAGATCTGAATTTCACTAATTTAGATCTATCTAACCAACTTACTATGATCACTCAACTAAGAATCCATAAGTCCCACCCTATCATAAACATCATTGAGATGTTAAGACAGGGGTGAGAATAAGAGGACAAACCTATGATAAAAATATTTGTCTTCACACTTGTTTCTTATCCTAGATTGAGCCTAAGAAGATTGATAAGGATCTAAAGGATGGAAGTTGGGTTGAAGAAATATAGGAGGGGCTTTTTTAATTCAAAAGGTAAAAGGTTTAGAACCTATGTCCTCATCTTTATAGGAAGACCATAATAGGTACCAAGCGGGGTTTTAGGAATAAGGAAGATAATAGAGGACTACACATATGTTTTTTCTCCTATAACAAGGCTTGAAGCTATTAGGATATTCCTTGTTTTTGCTGCATCTAAGGATTTCAAAGTCTACCAACTTGATGTCAAGTGTTTCTTCTTATATGGGGTGATTGATGAGGAATTTTATGTCAAACAACCACCTGGCTTTACAGATCAAGAATATCCTGATTATGTCTGCAAGCTTGATAAAGCTCTCAATGTGCTGTATCAAGCTCTAAGGAAGTGGTATGAGACACTATCACAGTACCTTTGTTAGCATGGCTACAAGAGGGGTACTATTGATGGAACACTCTTCATTAAAGGAACATGAAATAACTTGATGCTGGTTCAAGTTTATGGAGATGAAATCATCTTTGGGTTAACTAATCCGAAGCTCTACAAAGACTTTGAGAAACTGATGAAGAATATATTTGAAATTAGTACTATGGGGAACTCAAATTATTTCTAGGAATTCAAGTGAAGCCGGTTGACATGGCATCTTCATAAACCATTCAAAGTATGTACAAGACATACTTACCAGATTTCATCTGACTGAGTGCAAGGTTACTATGTGACATCCATCACCAAAAGGTCCGTCAATGGACGAGTTTTTGTTATCTTTTCTTTAATTGGTCATTCCTCCTCCTTATAAACTATACGTGCGGATATCATACTTGCTTGGTTATCTTTTACACTTTTGTTATAAATGTTTGCATCGTTATCACCTAAAACATTTACAAATATCGTCGCCGCCATCATTAAATATATTATGTTATATAATATTAACGTCATTAATAACATCATTTTAAGATACAAATATCATTAAATACATCCCTATCATTAATATAACTAGCCGATTTACGTCGTTTTCAACCGAAACAAATTTGGGAACTCGGCGGCTAAGTGCAGGGACCAAACATGACATTATCCTAAACTAGGGCTGGGTATATAAACCCCTTACCAGCCCTAGTCTTCACTTTCTCATCTTCTTCTTCATCATCTTCTTCTTCTTCTTCCACTTTCTTCCTCATCATTGCACCAAAACCGCCCCGTTTCGTCGCGTTTTCACCGGTTAAACCTCGGCTACAGCTGAGACTACTCATTTCTAGTAGGTAGACGACCTTTGTTGTCCCTTTCTTGCTCGTTTTACTACTGCGATTTAGGGTTTCGGGTGCTCGGGTTCAACCCGAGCACATGAGGTCGTGTGGGTGCGTGTGTTGCCTTTCTGCGTGTGCATCTTGTTTAGATATGTTAGATAAGTGTTTCTGGAAGTCCTTGTGGCATGAAACTCTTGCACGGAGCAGCCGGATGCTGCTCTGCACTTTCAGCAGTCGCGAATCTGCTGTTTTCATGACTGAGTCTGTCGTGTGACTGAACCGTGCGACTGGGTGTGTCGTGTGATTGAGTCCATGCGATTGTGTGTGTCGTGCGATTGAGACCGTGCGACTGGGTGTGTCGTGCGATTGAGTCCATGCGATTGTGTGTGTCGTGCGATTGAGTCCGTACGACTGGGTGTGTCGTGCGATTGAGTCCATGCGGATGAATATGTGCGATTGTGTGTGTATCGCATGACTGAATGTTGATTCGTACGAATGAAGGTTCAGTCGTACGAATTAAGCTGATTCGTGCGAATGAATGTTGATTCGTACATATGGATGTTGAGTCGTGCGATTGAGTGTTATGTGGTATGACTGAAGGCCGAATTGCACGAATGGAGGTCCATTCGTATGAATGTAGCTGATTCATACGAATGAAGCTTGATTCGTGCGGATGAGTGGTTCAGTCGTGTGTCTGTTCCAGTCATGCGACTGGAGTTGTCGTGTGTGAGTTTCTTCTTGTGTGTGGTGTGTTTGTCGTGTGATGTTATGGTGACATCAACACGGGTGCCGTTGCTAATGACAATCTTTAAAATTGACATTATCAAACTTATTAATGTTATTCCAAATCAAACCAACTTAACATTTTACAATTAACAACAATTGATTTGTAACACTAATGCTTACTAAGTATTTCTCTAACAACAACGGCACTTTTACACAAACATCATCGACAATGGCAATGTTTCTGGTATTTGGATCCACATAAGATCCATCGCATGTGTTTGTGTGTATGTGTTACCCGCGACCGAACCGATACGACCCGACCCGACTAAACATTACTATTAACATTAGGCAC
>BJCN01315184.1:0-11495 GCA_018326445.1 Flaveria brownii
ACGGAAGTGAAACATTATTTTCTGAGTTATTGTTTTGTTTTTTTCCCATCTTATCCTTTAAATCATTTTTATTTTCTTTTTTTCTTAAATTTTTATTTCATTATTATAAAGGTTAACATTTACATTTTAATTTGTGTGGTATGCAAGTTTGTTTGACCTTTAAGTAAGCTTTTATGTTTATGTGTATTTTATAAATTATAAATGTGTTATAAGTATGTTTTGAGGTTGGATTATTGATTCATGTGCTACTGATGATTTGACTAGAGGTAAGGACCTTATATCCAATCTTGACACCAATGTGCCCAATAACCTAATCAGACTTGCTAATGGTCCTTCGCATCCAATTATGGACATAATGTCGAGTAACATGCCAAACCTAGACTTAAATAATGTGGTTGTTGGGTGTAGGCTTAAGGTGGATTAATTTAGAGCAGTTGGGCTCGGCCTGCCCAAGTTCTAATTAGGCCCAGTTTAGTTATATTATTAACTAAAGTGATTAACCCTAATTGTAGTCTATATATATCTCTCATTGTACTTGTAATCGTCATCACTCAATATAAGAAAAACCCTAGTTGCCCCAAGAGGACGTAGGTTGCACACCGCAACCGAACCTCTATAAATCTTGTGTCTCTGTTTATTGTTTATTGTTCACTATTCGTGTGTTTCGTACCGGTTTGATCCTAACAACTGGTATCAGAGCTTTAGGCTCTTGTTTACTGTTAAAATCTTCCCCCTGTTTGATCCTAACAACTGGTATCAGAGCTTTAGGCTCTTTTTTTGAAGATTCCGTACGAAACACGAATTAGGGTTTCTGTCATCGCATGCTTGAATTAGGGTTTCTCTGCCGTCGCCTGCTTCTGTCGAATTAGGGTTCTGTTCTGCCGTCGCCTGCTTCTGTCGAATTAGGGTTCTGTTCTGCCGTCGTTTGGGTTGTTTGATTGTCTGTTGCGTTCAAAACTCAGGTGCATTATTAAACTTGTTTGCTTTCGGTTTTTTTGGAACTGTTCTCATAGAATAGTAATCAATAGAACAACACTCGAGTTCAGGCAGCCGGCCATTGTTGTGTTCGTTAATATTCTCAGTTCTGACTCGACCATTGAGCATATGCGGTTTGGAATAATGGCTGAGGACGGGAAAACAAGAATTGAGAAAGTCGATGGTCATGATTTCGGATGGTGGAAGATGCAAATCAAGGATTTGCTAGTTTAGAAGGATCTGGAAGCCATCCTGTTTGGAAAGAAACCGGATAAGACTTCAGACGAAGACTGGGCTGCTCTTGACAGAAAAGTTGTTTGTCATCAGACTTTCTTTGTCAAAGAATGTTGCTTTCAACATTCCGTAAAGGAAAACAGCTAAAGGCATTATGGATGCGTTGTCAAACATGTATGAGAAACCTTCTGCTGCAAATAAAGTCTGGAAGATGCAAATCGAGGATTTGCTAGTTTAGAAGGATCTGGAAGCCACCCTGTTTGGAAAGAAACCGGATAAGACTTCAAACGAAGACTGGGCTGCTCTTGACAGAAAAGTTGTTTCTGTCATCAGACTTTCTTTGTCAAAGAATGTTGCTTTCAACATTCCGAAAGGGAAAACAGCTAAAGGCATTATGGATGCGTTATCAAACATGTATGAGAAACCTTCTGCTGCAAATAAAGTCTTTCTGATTAGAGAACTGGTGAACATGAGACTGAAAGAAGGAGGATCTGTTAATACTCACATCAGCATCTTCAACATTGTCATCTCTCGATTACTGTCTGTTGATATAAAATTCGATGATGAGGTTCAGGCATTGCTACTATTATCTTCTTTACCAGAAAGTTGGTCAGGAACTGTCACTGCAGTTAGTAGTTCATCTGGAACTACTAAGCTTATTACAGATGGAGTCCGGGATCTGATTTTAGGGGAGGACATTAGACGAAGAGCTTCAGGGGAATCATCGAGTGCTTTACTGAGCGCTGAAATGAGAGGAAGAAAGAAAGAAAATGGGACTAGTAGAGGAAGATCAAAATCCAAAAAGAAGGGTCAGTCAAAGCCCAGGAAAGACATCCAGTGTTGGAACTGCAAAGAAACTGGGCACTTCAGAAATCAATGCCCAAATCCGACTACTTCTAAAAATAAAAAGGAAGTAAATGTAGCTGCTGATGATACTGATTCCGATGATGCTCTTATCTGTTGTGTGGAAAACTCAACAGAGTCATGGATCATGGATTCTGGTGCATCTTTTCATGCTACCTCTAGCACGAAGTTGATGAAGAATCTCCGAACAGGTAACTTTGACAAAGTTCGGTTGGCAAACAACCACACTCTTAATGTTACAGGATTGGGAGATATTGATCTGAAAACCTCATTGGGCACCTCGTGGACGTTAAAGGATGTTCAGGTCATTCCTAGTCTGAAAAAGAAGCTAATCTCTATTGGGCAGTTAGATGATCAGGGATATGATGTCATGTTCGGCGGGGGACAATGGAAGGTAGTAAAGGGGAACCTTGTGATCGCAAGAGGCAAGAAGAGGGGGACTCTTTACATGGCTGAAGTTCCAGTGGATGGGATAAACTCAGTGACCAGCGGACTGAGTCAATCCAGTTTGTGGCACCAACGACTCGGTCATATGAGTGAAAAAGGAATGAAAATGCTCGTTACTAAAGGTAAGCTTCCAGAACTTAAAAAGGTTGAATCGGAATTCTGTGAACCCTGTGTCTTTGGGTAAAAGAAGAAGTATCTTTTGTGAAGACGGGGAATGCAGCAAAAGCCCAGAAATTGGAGCTTGTTCACACTGATGTATTCGGACCAACCTCGGTTTCATCTCTGGGAGGAGCTCATTATTATGTCACCTTCATAGACGATTCAACACGCAAGGTATGGGTTTATTTTCTTAAAAATAAATCAGATGTATTTTATACTTTTAAGAAATGGAAAACTATTGTTGAATTGGAAACTGATTTGAAGGTAAAATGCTTGAAGTCCGACAACGGAAGAGAATACATAAGCGCTGAGTTCCTTGATTACTACGCTGAACACGGTATTCGGATGATAAAGACAGTCCCAGGCACTCCTCAGCAAAATGGAGTGGCGGAAAGAATGAACAGAATGTTAAATGAGAGAGCCAGAAGTATGAGACTTAATTGCGGGCTTCCAAAGATGTTTTGGGCTGATGCAGTCAACACTGCCGCCTATTTGATTAACCGGGGATTGTCGGTACCGTTGGGATTCAAGATACCAGAAGAAGAATGGAGAGGGGAAGCAGTCAAATACGGACATTTGAAAGTTTTTGGGTGCAGTGCCTACGATCTAGTGAAAGACGGTGATAAACTTGATGCTAAGGCTAAGAAGTACACTTTCATTGGATATGGGTCGGATGCTATGGGCTACAGGCTTTGGGATTTTGAAAGCAAAAAGGTAGTCAGAAGCAAGCATGCTACAATGAGGCTGAGTTGTATAAAGACAGAATTACAGCAAACTCACAAGTCCAGAAAGACCAGGTTGAATTTGAAATTGATGCAAACAAACACAACCAATCACTGAATCCAATACTGAAACTGAAGTTCCTGAGTTTGAAAATGACGATATTGGTGGAGATGAAGAAGCAGTAGGAGATTCTGATAGTGGGAGTTCAGAGTCTGATGATGAACAGTCCCCGCAGAGTCCAGACCAGTCTCAAAATTAGGTCAGGATGTCCACCAGAGTCTCCAAACAACCAGAGAGGTATAGTCCTTCAGTTAACTATCTTCTCTTAACTAAAAATGGTGAACCAGGAAGTTTCTCTGAAGCTGTTAAGATGAAAGATTCGCTTCGGTGGGAGCATGCTATGAAAGATGAGATGAGCTCTTTGATGAAAAACAAAACATGGGTACTAACCAAGCTTCCGCCAGATAAAAGAGCTCTAAATAATAAATGAGTCTTCAGGGTCAAGGAAGAACATGATGGGTCTAAACGATACAAAGCTCGCTTAGTAGTCAAGGGTTTTTAGCAAAAAAAGGGGGTTGATTACGATGAGATCTTCTCTCCAGTTGTGAAAATGACAACCATCAGATTGGTTCCGAGTCTGGGATAGAGAGCTTACATCTAGAACAATTAGATGTTAAGACAGCATTTCTACACGGTGACCTTGACGAATAAATTTATATGACACAACCTGAAGGGTTTCAGGTTGTCGGGAAAGAAAACTGGGTCTGCAAGTTAGAAAAGAGCTTGTATGGTTTAAAACAGGCACCCAGGCAGTGGTACTTGAAGTTTGATAACTTCATGGAAAGGTCGGGGTATAAGAAATGTCAAATGGATCATTGCTACTATTTGAAGAGGTTCAAGAGCTCTTATATCATTCTACTACTCTGTAGATGATATGCTGATTGCAAGGTCAGCTATGAAAGAGATCTGCAAGTTAAAGAAAGAAATGTCCAAAGAATTTGAGATGAAAGACTTGGGTCCAACCAAACAGATACTCGGTATGAGCATTATCAGAAATAAAAAGGATGGATCTTTAACACTATCCCAAGAAAAATACATAGGGAAAGTGTTGGAAAGATTCAAGATGAATAATGAAAACACCGGCCTAAAAACACACCATTGGGAAGTCACTTCAAGCTCACCAAAGATCAGTCTCCTAAATCTGAAGAAGAAAGAACAGAGATGGCTAAAATTCCATACGCATCTGCAGTTGGCAGTCTCATGTATGCAATGGTCTGCACTCGACGAGATATTGCTCTCGCAGTTGGGATAGTTAGTCGGTTTATGTCAGATCCGGGGAAAAAACACTGGGAAGCAGTCAAGTGGATACTCAGATACTTAAAGGGTACTTCTAAAATGGGGTTATGTTTCAAGGGTAAAGATGCAATCTTTAAAGGATATACTGATGCTGATTTGGGTGGTTGTAAAGGGACATTTAAAAGCACTACCGGGTATGTCTTTATAGTGGGAGGAACAGCAGTTAGTTGGATGTCCAGATTTCAAAAAAATGTAGCTCTATTAACAACAGAGGCTGAATACATGGTTGTTGCTGAAGCTAGTAAAGAGTTAATATGGTTAAAGACTTTTCTTGAAGAATTGGGTAAACAACAGTCTGATTACTCATTGTATTGTGACAATGAGAGTGCGGTGAAACTTGTTAAAAACCCAGTCTATCATGGAAAAACAAAGCATATTGGGATGAGATATCATTTCGTCAGAGGATTGATCAGTGATGGAGCAATCAGTCTGAAGAATATCTCAGGTGCGAAGAATCCAGCCGATATGTTTACCAAATCTGTGGTGCTGGATGAGCTGAAGCTTTACATAGCTTCAGCTGGCTTTCAGAAATACTGTTGAGAAGGTGGGGGTAGCTAGGGGGTGCAAAAATCAGCGGGATTTTACAGAAGTACAAAGAAGCGGAGTGCAGCTGAACGTGTTTCGAAGCCTCCAAGTGGGAGAATTGTTGGGTGTAGGCTTCGGGTGGATTAATTTAGAGTAGTGGGGCTCGGCCGACCCAAGTTCTAATTAGGCCCAGTTTAGTTATATTATTAACTAAAGGGATTAACACTAATTATAGTCTATATATATTTCTCATTGTACTTGTAATCGTTATCACTCAATAAAAGAAAAACCCTAGTTGCCCCAAGAGGACGTAGGTTGCACACCGCAACCGAACCTATATAAATCTTGTGTCTCTGTTTATTGTTTATTGTTCACTATTCGTGTGTTTCGTACCGGTTTGATCCTAACAGTGGTTTATGTTCCTACTCTTCCACATAGTTGAAAAGTTTAGTTGTATATACATATGTTTAAACTTAAATATGGTTAGTAGAATAAACTTGTAATTTTCTTCATATGCTTATCTCCTTCCCATCGGACTGCTTTATGCTCAACCATTTCCGCTTTTAATTAATGATCTATGTGTGTGTGCGTGTGTGTACATATGTGAGTATGGATGTGTTACAAGAAGCCTTTTCAAAAGCAACAAATATATGTGTTTGTGTATTTTACAAAAGCCTTTTGCAAAGAAACAGTTAAGGAATATGAATAATCATTAATTTAGATAAAGTAAAATATAAAATAATAAATTAGAGTTTTGCCTGTTGAGAGTCCGCTAGCCATGCATATTTGCCAATGAGGTTCAAATACAGGAAAAGCAGCAAGCCAACCAGCTGTGGACTTCTGCTTAGACCCTACATCACCCCAACCATAAAAAGGGCGTGTACTGTACTCCCAACGTGCAGTTTTTACAGTTTCAGCATAAGTTGTCCTGAACTTAAAAGGTAAAAAGTATCAAACAATCAAGATATATCTCTAGAAACAAAGTTTAAACACATGTAATTTATCACATCATTATCAGTATTTATATCCATCAATAATAAGCTGAAACCTAAAGAAACGTTAACTAATCCTTATGGCATTTATGCCATTCTCCATACAAATGATATCTTGGTTTCAAATTAAATCATTCTGTGGATAGCACCCAAAGTTACGTTCCTGCAGTCTAACATACGTTAAATAGTTTAAATAAATATGCAAATCATTAGCAAACATAATCATATAAAGGCAAAAGTTTATCCACAATCTTTAGCTTTAATTCCTCTAAATCAGTTTAAGTGGATTCTTTAAAATATTCACCCAAGTTGCAAGATAACTTGATGTGAAGAAGTCTTTAAATTGAAATCTCAGATCCTGTACCCTATGCAATTTTCAGAATACATCAAAATGAATTCAGACGGTTAGGTATTAGTGTAGCAGTTTGACGTCCAAAAGACCACTCTTAACACCTTGCCAGTTACCATCGTGACCATAGCTTGTTTAGCGTTATACATAAAACTAAGTTTTGGTCATGATAATAAACAAATATAATAACATCTAGTATATTAGCATAAAGTCCCTGAAGCCATTCATTACTTTCTATGTTTAGGAAGATTTCATACAGATGGAGAAAAGGTTGGGCTATAAGTCTGTCTTTACTGACTTAGCTAGGGTTTTAAGTCATATATTTGCCTTATGTCTATGTTTAGGAAGATTTTAAACAAATGTTACCACATACCATGGCAACATGGACTCTTCCATTCTACTAATGATTTATAAGCCAACACATGCATTCACCAATCTTCTACATGGAAGAAGTACCTTCTGAAGTCCCCATCAACCTCATTTATGTTTAACTCTCAATAACCAACTGTAGTTGACATCAATATTACAGCCTTATACTGCTGTTTGAAGTAAACAAAAGGACCACTGTCGCATGTTTGATGTTATGTATGTATAAGCTTAGATGAGAGAAAAGAATGGAAAAGAAATGAACCTTCCATCATCACGGATGAAACCTTGATGCCACAAGGGACTAACTTGGAATCCTTCAATCACACTCTGATTAAATACCTGCATGGGTGAAGCTTATATATAAACTGCAGATGCAGAAAATCGACTGTAGTAGAAACCCTTATGAATTGCAAATATTTCTAGTAGTAAACCCTTGATAAAAAGATTTATCATAAGGAACCAGTCTAAAACCAATAAGGAACAACAATCAACTCATTAATATATACTTAACTCACTCATACGTTACAAGCTTGAGGGTGTCCACGTTATTGAAGTGTATCATGGGTAGTATCTTCCAAGAGTGTATCAAGCTCAGTTGTAGAAAGTGGAACTGAGGACATACCATGGTCATGGTATGGTTATGAACCGGACATCTATGTTGTCTTGTCTTAAGCATATGTGAAAAGTAAAAGAGTAAGCTTTGTCGGTACGCCAGATGTAACAAGAACAAGATCTCATGTTAGAGGCCAGAGGCTTAGACAAACCAAAGGACATAGAATGGTGGGAATGGTGTGAGACACATGTATAATGTGTAGGATTAGAGAACTGGCCAGAAACTGGAGTGGAAGACTCGGAAAATTAAGGACATGACTCGTGAAAGGTGAAATCGAACCTCGTAAAATGTCGATAAAGAAAAAGACTAAAGAAAAAGACTGTAGCACTCGTGGCCAAGTGCAAGAGTAACCAACAAAAAAAACGAATGGGTCGAGGTGCAAGTCACGTAACACCCATACATCACACCCTAATATATATGGGTCCTAGTAAAAAGAGAGTTTCGGGGAATAGAATCGATGTTTGACAATAAATGATAGATGATAGCATGCGATTTATAAGTTAAGTGGTAGGGTATGGGAGGCATGAGTGAATCGTAACGGTGACAGTTCTTGAAATAAATGATAGATGATAGCATGCGGTTTACAAGGTAAGTGGTAGGGTATGAGAGCATGTTGAATCATTGACGATGGCAGTTCTTGAAATAATGATAGATGATAGCATGTGGTTTATTTATAAGGTAAGTGGTGTATGAGGGCATGAGTGAATCATGACGGCGGCAGTTCTTGCGGTAAACATACCATTTTGTTGAGGTGTATACAGCGTTGTAAAATTGCGATTAATGATCGCTTAATCACCAATCACTAGCCTATCCCCCTTGCAAATTCACTAAACTCCCCAGTCAAAGGTCAAAATTGGTCACAACTGGAAAATTATATATGAAATTTTGAAAAATATTATGGGTGTATGTGTGTGTAATTTGAAAAAGTACATATAAAACTAAATCCGATTACTTCCAACTAATCCTAGTTAATCCCTAGTTGGTATCACTGACTTGCGCCTATCGAATTTTACAACCAGGGGTGTGTACAAATAAGAAGACACATGAACAATGCCATGTGTTTTCACATGTGTAGAAAAGTTGGTGGATAAATATTTTTTCCATTATGGGTGCGCGAGGTTTTAATGAGTGTGTTCAACTGACTTTTGACATATAATTAAAATTCATGAAAAATTGAACTAACTTCACCATGAAACTTCAGTAGATAGACCCATTTAGCATGATAATTAATCATCAATATGAATTATAATATTTAAAACTACAAAATTTCGAACAAATTACCGACTCTACAAATAACATGTTACCAAGTTGACATGATTAACAATGAAAAAATCAAAGGGAACACAAAAAACCACTATTATCTGTCTTATAACCATTAAACCGCTATAGAGGGATGATATAGTTGACAATGAGCCTCTTAATACTAAAATTACATATATTCATCGTAAGGTTGATGATAAGCACAGATGGATAGAGGGCTTTTGAATCAATACCCATGCCAATCAACCATTTTGTTCCAAGTGAGAAGGATGAAACAAAAGCTAACTAATAATTTAGGAACTAAAAGAACAAAAAAAATATTTAGGTTTGTCGAATCACTGATAGATACATTGCCGCAGAATGGCATGAAGATCCATTGGCAAACGAACATAGTGGATCAAAACATCATGTAGGCCAGGAAAGATACCTTGTTCTCGGTGGCTCTAACATTTATTACTAAGACGAGTCAAGGCTAGAGAGTGCACCAAATAGCTGAATTAGCTTGTAATAATGAGTTGTGAGGTGAGCGACTAGGATTTACTGTACTATCAACCCGACTCTAATACAAGGAAGAAAAGCCACCATAGCAACAAGATTTAGACAATTGTACTATATGTGTCTAACGTCTATACAATAGTGACATATGATAGATGATCAAATGCCTCGTCTACTACCCTTCCTTTGAGACACATAAAAAACCTGAGGTATATATAGCAATATGTATGTAGGAGTCGCATACTCGTATTTGAAGCATACATCTCCCACAAAAGGTGATACGTGGATACCACAAAGGAGATAGAAATGAAGTTGCCAAACAATTAGATTCGAGCACTAGATATATTTGGATGACATGCCATGATGTCGAACATCATGGCGTTCATCTTGGTGTTGCACTCCTAGATCTTCAAATCAGTAGTCAACGATACAGAGTATGTACTTCATCATGAAGCCTTAAGGATCAAGTAAAGTGATCGATGAATGTAGAATCACCTTCCTCGACTAGGATTTAAGCCTAGACCACAACATATGCATTGAGAAAAGGAGTCGTTCATCAAGAAGGATGAAGCAATATGGTCCACATCCCTTTCATGGTAGGAAAGTTGTGGACAATAGCATATATAAGCGACTCAAAGCATTCCACAAAGCCAAGTGAATCACACCACCACCAATACACCATTCTATGGTAATAGGATCAAAAAGTGGTTTAGTCAAATGAGCTTCTTTATCCAAGCTTACCGGAAAGGTCTAAATAAATAGACTTCAAGAATTATAATTACTATTTACTAAGCTTAAGTTTTACAAGGATATGCATGGAAGAAGCAAAGTTGACTATACCTATGGCAATCTGGTTTCCTGGAGCAGACTAGGTATTTGAGTCTTCTATTGGGATATATAAAAAGGGAAAATTGAGGATTAGAAAATGAACTTTAAGCTGGTTCAAAATTTCCGGAGCTAATATCTACATTGTAATCTCGCGAGTTAAAAGCATACAAGAGATGCGCCTAGACACTCAGGCAAGGCAAGCCGAGGACGAGGCGCCTCAAACACACTCTGCTACACTTGAAAGAAGGGGTTATATTTGTTCATTTTAATAGTTCGGGTCTTCTATCACTTAACACTAAGTTGAGGTAAAGGACGAAAGATGTGGTAGAAGAGATAAGAAACGTAAGTTACCTTGAAGATAACTTGAAGGGAGGGTCGGAAGAGAGGTGAAGACGGAGAGTATAAGGTAAGTCTCATATGTTCGTAGAAAAATTAGGATTTTTTAACACACAACATTTACCTAAAGCAATTACCTTATCACCCACTAGGTATGGTTAGTTGTATCTTATCAGTCGGTGGATAAAGAAGCCATGTTTAACCCAAAAGTTTATTGTTAATTTTCTAGTAGATAAAAGAGTTATGTTTTAACCATAAAAGAGTTATGTTTTAACCAAGTTGTTCATTGCATGTACTCATGTTCAGGCTTCACGATGTTAAGACGTCACATTTTTACACCTTTACAACTTAGGTTTGAGGCTTCACGATGTTAAGGCGTCACATTTTTACACCTTTACAACTTAGGTTTGACAAAAAGTTTTTAGTAAAGCCATGCAGAGTAAACAAATAAAAAAACAGGAACATAAGCGACACTTTAGCTAGGGTTTGTGTCATACGCAGAGTCGTAGCTGTGATACCATGTAAAGTGAATGGAAAATATCTAAATATATTCCAATGGAGAAATAACCTTCAACATATACAGGCTATGGGCCATAAACTAAAAAAGTAATAAACTAATACACAAACAAACAAACAAACAAACATACCTAGTGTCTCCCGCTGAATGAGCAGGGTCTGGGAGGGGTATATGGTGGCAAGTCTTTCCTCTATCTAGAAAGATAGAGAGACCGCTTCCGAAGAGACCCCCGACTCGTTAACACAGGCAATAACAATAACAATCATAATACAACGCATATACAAAGCATATAACAAAGCATAACAAAGGCAATAACCATCATAATACGAAGCATATAATACAATGATATATATCACAAGAAGAATTAGATAATGCGCATGTAACACCCAAAAAGGATAAATGAGGAAAACTACACCTAACGTTTGGGGTACGACCATATGTCACCGTATACCC
>BJCN01315187.1:0-11079 GCA_018326445.1 Flaveria brownii
AATTAGAACACCTTAAGAATAATAAGTCAAAGTTTGTTTGACAAGGTTTTTGAGTTTCAAACAAATCCTTTTCAGAGTTTTAAGAATAATATTTATTTTTATTTGAAATCGACATCAATGGTAATAATAATAAAAGACCATGGGTTTTTTTTTTTTAATTTGAACCATTTTAATGTGGACTAGTACACAAGACAAGGAAGTACAAGGTGGAAATTTATTATAGTAGTAGGTTTTGAAAAAAGGGTTGTAAAGTTAGTTGGCAGTTGACCATGAATTTCAACGTATATGTCTCCCCCATTTTTCTGAATGGAGGATAAAATATTTATCATTCACTTTATTATTTCAATGATCTTTTAATTTTTTTGGTTGTGTTTAATAAGTTAGTATTTTGACATAAATTTATGAAATACTATTTTTCAAATAAAATACTTTATAGTCTTGTGATATCAAAAATATTTTTTTTTGGAATTAAAATTCATTTTTAATAAAATTTATGTTAGAAAAAATAAAATAATATATATTTAAGCTATAATAAATAGTATAAGAATTAATGCTTTAAGTGATTTTTTGTGGGTTTTTTTAATAGATTTACAGTTCTAAATTGAATATAAATATAAATATATAAACACACACAAATGTGTGATTTTGTTTTTTTATAGCAATATTATGCTCAAACTAAAGACAAAAAAATTATGATTTAATGGTGTAATTAAAAAAATAATAACATATGAAAAAGTTTCAGATGTTTAAATAAAAAAATATTTTTTTAATTTCTCAAATTAAAACGAGTTCTCAAGTTAACCCTAACCAAGTTAAAGACAAATTGAAATGAGTTCTCAAATTTAAAAAAAAATTGTCAAACTGGAGAACTCCTCATTTTTTTTTAATTTAAATGTCAATAACTTTTTCATATATTAATATTTTCGCAAAAAGTTACACCATTAAATCGCACACTTTTTTGCCTTTAATTTCATTATAATATTACTATATCTAAATGAAAAAAAAATTAACGTAGGGTAATATTTTCAATACTACATATACGTAATATTATAATAAAGCATACATATAATACGATGTATTGCACATGTAATATGATATATTACATATACATAGCATATCCCATTACATATATGCACTTTTGGTTTTTGACGTTTACAAAAATAGATCGGTTACGAGCATGAGTTCCGGAAGGTTTTGAATTTTTTGGAAGAACAACCACCATCGGAGAGTGACGTAACATG
The DNA here is from genome assembly GCA_018326445.1 of Flaveria brownii. Lineage (NCBI taxonomy): Eukaryota > Viridiplantae > Streptophyta > Magnoliopsida > Asterales > Asteraceae > Flaveria > Flaveria brownii. The sequence goes on from BJCN01315187.1 coordinate 1,242, forward strand.
ATCGGTTTCATGAATTCAACGTCATCCTCAGCGTCATCCTCATCGTCATCCTCATCGTCATCGTCATCCACACGTTTATTTTTATGTTTTTAAATACAAGAATATTATACTAAATTTAAAGATAAAATATTTTTTTATTTTATGTAGAAAGGTTTTTTTAAAAGAATAATAAGATATGAAAAAGTAATAAACATTTAAAGAAAAAATAAAAAATTCTTAAGTTGTAAGTCTAAAACTAGTTCTCAACTAATTCTCTTTCTTTATACATTATGTTACATATTACATCCAAAAAAAAAATATATTTTTTAGAGAAATATAGTTTTACTTTTCTACATAGATATACTTTCAAATCAAATAATGTGAACTCTCAACTTCTTAAATAAAAAAATAAAAAAAAAACTTACTATTAAGATGCTTCACTGAATACGAAAATTTTAAAGAAATATAAAAGATGTTGCAAAAGGATGTAGTTACTAGCCTTAGTATACAAAAAAGCCATTGGTAGAGATATTGGCTAGCTTCCGATTCCCGAGCTAAGCAAACGGTATGTGGCAATTCAAGAATTTCATTTTCTTAGTTGGGTTATTGGAAGCCAATCACGGAGTGGTTAAACTTATTATTAATTCATTCCCTTCTTCTTTGTAAACCTGCAATATCTGCTTGCTTATGATTTCACAATCATCATTCATTATAAGAATCCTACTGTCTCGACCAACTTCTCATACTTCCGTACATCCATCCAACACCTCACCCATGTGTGACATTTTGTGTTTACAAAGATGGAAATTCATCTACCAAACGTGTTAATCTGAATACACCCACTGCATCTTTGCTATGTGTTAAGTTTTGAGGGAGAGATGAAGAAGTAAACTTTGATGGGTGTTGATGAAATAAATTTAAAGCTAAGGAGACTATATATACACTTGACCTTGATTATGGTAGCACGGTGAAATAATTGTGTATAGGAGTGAGCTTAGGACTGATTACATGTACATGTATAGCTGAAACTTTTGTCATCTTTTGATCTTTATGCAGGACCGGTTAAGGGTGGTCAATACAATTAGTCTCACAATCAGGAGAGTGTTAGAACACTTAATAGATCAAATAGGAAACCAGATTTATATTGAATATACTAAGAAAACAAGTAACGAGACAAAATAAAAGATCAAGAACAAGATAAGTATGGTTTTCAAGAATGTTGTATATTGCTATCTAATTCTATTACAAGTGTTACAAAGCATGAGTTAAAATACAAGAACTAAAGATACTTTATACTACATCGTACAACCGGCTATATACTTTGAAAGCTAGCTGGAAATACTAATCTAGACAACAAGATCAATGTCCAGTCAAAAGGCAAATTGCCTTTTGACTTGTGACTATAATATGATATAGGACACATCCTAATATATTATAAAAAGGATAAAATGCATAAAGTAGAAAGTTACAGACTCTAAACCTTAATCTACAGTTATAAAAGCATGGACCTTTTCACCAACTTATAAAAGTTGGTGAGTCTTCAGAGTTCCAGTAGAAGGTGAGTCAGCTTTATGCAACAATAGATGAGAGGAAAAATGTCTTCTCTGTCTTCGGAAGAAATCAGTCTTCACTTCATTGGCTTCGAAAGACTTTGTCTTTGATGTTTCGAAAGACTTCATCTTTAGCTTCGGAAGATTTTGTCTTTGTCTTTGGAAGATTTTGCACATAAAATATTTTCCTATGAAGAGTGTAAAACTTCCGAAGTAACTTCTACCTTGTACATCAGTGCATGCATCCTGGATGCTCTTTCATTGCTTTGGTTGCATCAGCCTTTCTAATATAACATTACAAACTCCCCCTAGGCTGATGGGACAGTCTTCTTTAGGATATAGCCCATTCCCTTCTTCATGAATTGGTCATGATCCCTCAAACTCTCATAATACCTTCTCATGTCATAGAGAACATGTAGAGGTAGATCAAGCATGTCTTTCAAGATAGACATATTGACCTCCTTCATCTCTGATGATATACCACCCGTCTAGATTTGCACCAAAACTCTAAGACAGGATGGGTCTTCTAGCTGCAAGAGGTTGCGCTTGAGTTGGATTGGTTAAGCAGCCTCTTTTTGCACTTCCTTAGGATCCTCTGACTCAACCTGAGGTGTGGAGATGGATGCCATTGACTTCTTCTTCTTCTTAGAAACACTTTAACTGAGAAGACTGGTCTTCGGCACTAGGTTGTTTTGTTATGTCTTTCTTAGTTGGGTCCTCTTTCCTCACAGGTTTAAAAGGAGAGGGAGCAGGACCCTTCTTTGGATTAGAAGATGAAGTCGGGTGAGATGCAGCTCTAGGTCCAGGTTGTGTTGTCTCAATGGGTTCAACCTTGACCTCAACTTTAGGAGGAGCTTGACTTGGTGGAGAATGCCAGTTAACAAGCTCTCCCCTTTTAATCTTCTGCTTTATCACTCTAATATGATCATCCATAGTGGATACAGACATTAGACCAAGCCTCCTTTCAAAAAATCCATACAGCTTCAAGAAGCTCATCATGCTCTGCTTACCAGCAAACTTCTTTTGGCTCTTTTAGATGATAGCTCTTGACTTTGCAGCTTCTTCCCTCATCTTTCTCTGAGCAACCTTTTGTTCTTTAATAACTTGTTGTTCCAACTGCTGAAGATACTCGAATTCAACATATTCAATGATAGGGGATGGAGTGTAGATGCCTGATAGAGACTTGTGGCACTCAGGTAGTTGATCATATTTTGTCAATCAACTTCCTTGTCTACCTGAGGTTGTTTAATTGCCATAGCATCTGTCTCAGGGCTTTCTTGAAATGGCGAGAGGGTAGGAGCATGTTTGTAAAGCTTTTCTTCATTCTTTGTTCTATAATCTTAAGGAGCAACTCTACATCTTCTCCCTCCTTCCTCTTATTTAATAGTTTTAAATCTGCTAGTTCATTAAGTTCCTCTAAGGGAAGAGCGATAAGTTCATCCACATTGTAGTTCCTTGTTCCCAAGTAGTTTAATCTGGTTGCTCGCAACTTATCATCTTGAGTATTTGGTATGGGGAAGCGTTGATTGTAGTTTCCATAAAGCCTAGGGAACCACTTGAACTCTCTCCCTTATCGTCCACTTCTTGTCCCTCTGTCCTCCTCAATCTCCTCAAGAGTTAATTTCCTTTTCCCTTTGTCACTCATAGGCCTTGGTGACTTAAGGTGGAGAGAGGTTTGGCCTTTATTGCTTGATTTAGCAGTCAAGCTCTGGCCTAAGAGAGGTTATGAAGCACCTTCACTAGCTGGTGCCTCACTGAGGGTAGAAGATGTTGAAGTAGTTCTAGTGACAAGGTTCACATGGTCTACCACTAAGCCTTCAGTCAAGGTTACCCCTTCAAAGATAATGTTAGGGTCCACCTCAATATCCAGTTGACCAATGACATTGCCTGTTAGCCTTTTTCTTTTTCTTTGTCTGAACTCTTTAATTATCTTGTCTTCATTCCTCCCAGCCAGTCTGTCACCTTGTCTTTTTGACTTGATTTTCGCAAGTGACATATGGACAAGAGGAAGACTATCATAGTACTTAAGGTTCTGAAAATGAAAAACCTCTTATTGCCCCTGATGTCTATGCAGTATTAGGGCTCTTCTGTCAGCATCATATCTCCACCCTAGTATTTCATTCTCAGCATCATAGGGTAGTGCAGATATAGCCCTTGGGATACCCTCCTTAAGCAAACTTTGTAGGAGTGAGTTCACATCAATGTGGACTTATGGAGGTTGCTGAGTATGGACAAGTGCAAGTGAGGGTGGTGAATCCTCAATGTCCATACTCTATAAAGAACTCCTAGGTTTTGTGATTGCTTAGACTTCCTCCCCCTTTTTAATAACTTCACTCTTTTGCACAGGTGAGCTGGGGGATAAATCTATTATATCTATAGGTTCTTGTGTTCCTGGTTGAGTCATCCTTAAAGGTCTCCCAGCTAGTTTTGCAAGGTAGTCACTTCAGATTCCAAGTGACTAACCTTGGAGACTAAATAGTTTCATGTTTTGCTTTTTGGACCTTTAGTCTTATGTTCCCCTCATCTTAATCAGAAGAATCACTGGGGGATGAAAGAATAGGACCTAAGTCTTCTCCCTCATCACCAGCATATTGTTCTTGGTTGCTGGATTCCCCCTACACACTGACAACTTTAGTTGAAGTGTCAATGGGTTAGGTTGCCATGGTTGAGGTCTTAATAATGTAATCACTTGCTGAAGTGAGAGCCTCTTCCATATGGATCTCCCGAACAGGTTCAGGGAGATCCACCTAAGTACTAGGTGAATGATGTGGGCTAGATATGGGAGAGGCAGGAGTACACATCTCTCCTTGAGTCGGGGTAGAGAAGAGAGACTCATGGTACTCATTAAATCCCATGTCTTCATCATCATAGAATTCCAGGTTTAGAATGGGTTGGTTTAGATCAATAGGCTGGGGATGGTAACTGTCCCCTAAAAGTTGGTCACTAGAGTTTTGAGACTCTGAGTGAAGGTCTAAGGCTGTTAGGGTTGTGAGCTTATCAGTCTGAGCATAATTAACCTTATCATTGATCATTGGTGAGATGGGAGTTCTTTGCTCCTCCGGGGAAGTGGGAGCCCCTGTGTCTACTTCCTCCTGCATAGGTGGTGATATGCGGGCCTACACAAGCTGAGTAGCTTGTGCAGGGATTTGTTTTGGATTTTCTTTATCAGGTGATGGTTATTTGTGGCTGTGTGGGTTGTTGTGAAGTAGAAGGTGTGTGTTCAACACTAGCTGGTACTGTTAGGTTGCCACCTTGAGCAACGAGCTCTAACATTTTTAGGACAAGGGCTGTTTCTACCGCTGATGAGCCCATAGTAGGCTTTCTCATTGTCTTAGAGATGATGGGCTTCATCTATCCCAACTTTATAATATTACTTGTTCACCTTAACTGCGGGCCGAGTTCATTGTTAAGAGTGTGCTGGACATATTTAGGGAACATGCAATATTCTAAGGAGTCCAAGTTTGTAAGTAAATTAGTATATACAAATTATGAATACCTGAACTTGACCCCCTAAACCATCCTATGGACTATAATGGAAAGGTCTTCAGGAATCTAGTCCCATCCTCTATGCTTGTTAGATAAGTTATGAATGACCACATGGATGAGTTGATTCCATTGAGAGGAGACCTTCCCTTTCATGAAGGTTCTAACTGACAAGTCACCTTCATACCCCATCTGTCGAAATGACTGGTTAACAACAGATTTAGGGAAGGACAATTCACTTTCTACATCATCCAGCAGAATATGAGTGTTTATTAAGGCTGGAGTGATGAAGATTGTCCTCCCCTGTACTATAGCAGATAGTTCCTTCTCCCCATCCATGTTGACCTCTTGGCAGGTCCTCTAAAAGTATAATAGTTTATCCTCATAGAGTGGAGGATCTATGGTGAGGGAGGTTAACTAGTTGGATAGAGTAAGAAAGTGGCAAACCTCTGAGAAACCTGAATCATTCTTAGAGTCCAACAGAGGAACTTGTTTATGTTTCCTATGAAGGTGCATGGAGAAATCGGGTTGGATTCTATGGTCAGCGTTGGCCATTTGAGGTAGCTTTGTTATGTAGGAAGATAAGAATAAGATTGGTTAGTGGGTGAATTTAGGTTAGAGAATTTGCAGATGAAGAACATAATGAAAGAGGGGGGAACCGTTAGGTGTATATATATGAATTGGATTTAGTTAATGGAAAAGGATAAAGTTTGAAATTCGAATGCCGGTCCCACCTATGAAAAAGTGCCCAAAAGGTAGTTTTCTTGGCAGTCAAAATCTTCCGAAGGTATTTTGTCTTCGGAAGTTTTATAAAAACTTTGGAAGCCAAATTTGACTTCGTAAGTTTTTATAAAACTTCCAAAGTCAAATTTTACTTCGGAAGATATTCCTTAGCTTTATGAAAATTTGCTTCGGAAGAAAAAATACTTATGTATTTTCTCTTCTAAGACATATTTGGTTTTGGTAGAGATTAAAACTTGGAAGTTTTATTCTTAAGGGAATAAATTTTCCGAGACCTAACTGCTTTTGAAAGAAAATTGTTACTCAAATACATATAAGTACTTAGAAGCATAGTTTTGCTTCGAAAGATATATCAGAATTTCTTTAGAATATGAATTTCTTATAAGTAGTTATCTGATTTGAAGACTTAATATTCTTCCGAGGACAATATTAATGTTGTTTGAAAGAAAATATGTTTTAAGATTTTCAAAATTCTAAGGAATATCATTCGAAAAAGGTGTCTTCCAAAGTAAATTGGGCTTATGTAGGTGATAGTTTAGACAACTTAGGACATACATTTTTTTGAAAATAGTCTTAAATTAAGTTTTAAGAAAATCTTCACAAAGTTAATCATCCCAATAGCTAATAAAAAGTATTTAAATCTCTGTTCATCAAAATCCTTTGTGAACAGATCAACTTATTATTCATTTGGTTAACTTTGACTAGTTTTATGAATCCCTTTTCAAAATTATCTCTTAATTAGATGATACGTGATGTTTATTTGTCCTTGAGTGCTGCACAGGATTCTATGTAATAAAGATAACATTTTTGTTGTCTATGTGGATTGTAGTCTCCTTGAAATTGAATTCATAGTCCAATATCTGATTTTAAATCCAAAGAACTTGAGCACAGCAGCTAGCAACAACAATCTATTCTGCTTTAACAGTTGATGCTGATACATAGGATTGTTTCTTACATTGCCATGAGACTATCCTTCCAGTAAGGAATTGACACCCCCCAGATGTAGACTTTGTACTCATGTTGCAGCCACCATACTCACTATCTGTATAACCATACAGATTGAAGTCAGAATTCTTTGGATACCAAAGGCCTAGCTTAGGAGCACCTTTAAGACATCTAAGGATCCTCTTGAAAACAACCAGGCATGACATCTTGGGGTTGACTTGATATTTTGTACAGATGCATGTAGTAAACATGATATCAAGCCTGCTAGGTATGAGTTATAAAAGAAACCCAATCATTGCATTGTGAAGGTTTTCATCTACATACTCCCCCTCAAGATCAGGTCCAAGGTAGTGGTTTCTGGCTATGGGAGTCTTTGCAACCTTACATTCAGTCATGTTGAATCATGTAAGTATGTCTTGTACATACTTTGACTGACTTATGAAGATACCATTGTCAACTTACTTCACTTGAATTCCTAGAAAGAAATTAGATTCCCCCATGGCACTCATTTCAGATCTATTATTCATCAACTTCTCAAAGTCTATATAGAGCTTTAGATTAGTTGACCTAAAGATAATGTCATCTACAAACACCTGAACCAGCATTAAGTCATTCCCTGTTCCTTTGATGAAGAGAGTTCCATCTATAGTACCCATTTTGTAGCCATGTTGATAGATATACTGAGATAATGTCTCATACCACTTCCTTGGAGCTTAGTGCAACCCATAGAGAGCTTTATCATGCTTGCAGACATAATCAGGATGATCTAAATATGCAAAGCTAGGTGGTTGTTTGATATACACCTCTTCATCAATCACCCCATATAAGAAAGCACACTTGATATCAAGTTGGTGGACCTTGAAATCCTTGGATGTTGCAAAAGCCAAGAATATCCTAACAGCTTCAAGTCTTGCCATAGGGGCAAAGAATCTATGTAGTCAATTCCTTTTTCTTATGTGTACCCTTGAACAACTAGTCTTGCCTTGTTCTTGGTGGCAAGTCCTCAATCATCTTTCTTATTCCTAAAAACCCACCTGGTTCCTATGGTAATCTTCCCTTAAGGAAGAGTACAGAGGTTTCAAACCCAACTGATTGAATTGAAACAGCTCCTCTTGGATTGCTTCAACCCAACTTCCATCCTTCAAAGATTCATCAACTTTCTTTAGCTCTATCTGGGACAAGAAACAATAGTATAGACAAACATTTTGTCATGTGTTTTTCCTCATGTTCCACCCCTTTATGAACATCTCCAATGATGTTTGTGATGGTATATAACTTATGGATCCTGAGTTAAGGTATCATAGCAAGCTGATTGGACAGATCTGAATTTGTTAAGTTAAATCTGGCAATGAGGTGTCACCCACCACATCAACGAACTTATTAGGAGAATCTTGATCCAATGAGTGTGTGACATCATTGATGTTGTATTCCATGAAGTGGTAATCAACATCAAGAAATTCTTGATCACTATCACCACCACCATTTCATGCTACATTTGAAGTTCCTTCATTTGAGTTTTGTGCCTCTGAACTGGAATTTGTAGGCATCTCAGATGTATCAGCTGGATTTGTTGTAATTGTGCTGATAGGAACTCCATTTACATGGTTAGTTACCACTGGAGCTGAAGTAGTATTCTTGCTTGGTCTTCTCAGCTTAAATCTTAGGTCAGGATTGTTGATAAGTTATCCATAGATCGTGAAAGATTCTGACAAGATCTGTTAAAATAGTTGGTAACTAAATCAATATCAAATATCCAATTAGAACCGGAACCTTTCACACTGGGAGTGTGCTCATTAAAGGTCACATTGCCCGACTCTTCAACTACTCTAGTTCTGTGATAGTACACTGTATACGTCTTAGCTTAGTTCTAAGGAAGAAGACCCAAGTAAATCTTATGGTCTTGAATTCAGTTCCTTGACCACATCTTATGGTCTTGACCTTGTGATCACGTTGATTCTCAATTTTTAGAATGAAGTTCTTCAAGACCTCAGGAGTCTCATCCTTAGTTCTAAGGAAGAAGACCCAAGTAAATCTTATAAAAACATCTGTGATCAATAAACATTATAAGGTCCTTCCTAGATTCATTACACTGGTGGGGCCAAAGAAATCCATATGTAATAAGTGTAGGGGAGTAGTGATAGAGTTCTTTTCCTTTGGCTTGTGAGACACCAAGTGTTGTTTCCCTTTCAGGTATGCAACACAGTGATCATCACTTGTAAACTCTATTTTTGGCATTCCAGTTACCAAATCATTCTGAATTAATTTATTTATGATCATAAAGTTTACATGGCACATTCTTTTATACCAAAGGTGTAAGGCCCCGTTCCCGAAGACCTCACAGTTGGTCATTCATAGCATTAAACATACATAATAATATACATTTCATAAAACATAGCAGCGGGATTACATTAACAAAAGTCCATTTATTTCATTAATAAATTACTGTTGTTATGCAATACAATATTGTTTAGTTACAAAAGAAAACATCCGTTAATTGTATTACAAAACAACAATAATATTATGCGTGAATGGATGCCAGCCCTGCCGAGTAGCCTCCCTGTGTGCCATCCTCAGCAAATTACCTGCCAACTAAAAATGCATGAAAGTCAGCGTTGCTGAGTGAGCACTAGTTTTATAAGTACTAAAAATACCTCATGTGTTTTACGTAAGAGATATACCTCTTCATAAAATACTTTACTTTCATATATAAGAACACATCATACGTACTTTCAAGAAATATTCATTGTTTATTTCTTTCTTTCATACTTTAATTACTCTCTTTTGTCGTCGTATAAATACTTTCTTTCCATTCCTTTCATTAACATTCGCTTTCATATACATATTTTCATTTCGTGCTTTTCACTATCTTTACTTTCATTCACATTCTTTCGTTTCATACTTTTCGTCATTCTTTACTTCATTTTCATACTTTCTTTTCATACTTTTCATCATCTTTTACTTTCTTACGGATCGATGTACAATACCCCGAACATTGTGCATGAAGCTGATGTTGGGCTTGTGGTCTACAATTGGACCACCAACATTGTGCACGAAGCTGACCCAGTCACCTAGGGCATGTCATCTCTTCCTTTCATCCGGACCAATGTGCAATACCCCGAACATTATGCACGAAGCTGATG
>BJCN01315187.1:11099-21159 GCA_018326445.1 Flaveria brownii
AACATTGTGCACAAAGCTGACCCGGTCACCTAGGGCATGCCACAAGGGTCCCGTCAATCTCAATGATTGACCATGTATGCATCCTTCGGGTTATTTCAACCGCACACAGTTGAGCTAATGACAACATGGTCGTGCACCTCCTTTCTATTTGCTTGCACACCATTCTTTCTTATATTACGTTTCACTTTTTATCTTTGTTATCTTTCGCTTCGTTACGTTATACTTTACATTCATGCATACATTCGTCAAACGTAAAGTCATAACATAATACTTAACGCATATTATTATTATTATATATATATACATGTTTTGAAAACCAATAAAAGATAACACATCATACAAATATGATATATCATACATTCACCATATCATCATACATATTCTATCCATAGACCATCACATATTCATGCTCAAAATGGGCCAAACAAGTCTATAGGTCAAATTAGGGTCAAACCCTAAAATTCTGGTTTTCCTAAAATTCCAAACAATTTTCTAAGTGTTTGGGCGCATGGGCACTATTTGGGCGCATGAGGACTGTTTAGGTGTTTCTCCACTATGCAGGCGCATGAGCCTATACTTAACTGTTTTTCATTAACCATTGGGCGCATGAACTGTTTAGGCACATGAGTCTATACTTAGGCATTTCAACACTTAGGCGCATGAGCCTCTTGGGCGCATGGGCACTATTTGGGTGCTTCATCACATACTTAGACTTTCTAAGTTTAATTTTCAGGCGCATGGGCCCTATTTGGGCGCATGACCATACTTGAAACATTCTAAGGCAAAATATCAGGTGCATAGGCCCTGCTTGGGCGCATGACCTCCTACTTACATGTTTCTAACATACTTTTCAGTCCCAAATCTCATCTTAACATGTTTTAAGCCTTTTACTACCATTCTAAGCCTTAAAAAGCATGTACAACATACATATAAAAGCTTCTAACACCGTAAAATACCAACATACAAGCATATATATACATATGGTCATACATACAAAAGTTTTAAATCTTTTTTACATGCGCTTTCAGCCCTAAAATCTTTTAAAAACATATAAAATACGGGGTCTAGGAACTCACCTTAGCTGCTTTCAAATCTCAAACTCCCCAACTTGAACTTTTTAAAAGCTTCTAACACCTATACATGTCCAAAGACACATAACCGAATCCATATAAACACATAAGAACATGTATAACTCGGTTACATGGTCGAAACTCATCGAAACCAACCCCAATTATGCTAAAACTTACTTACCTTGACTGAGTTTAGCTGCTTTCTCTCTCTAAACCGAAGATCCTTCTGCTTTCTCTCTCTAAAATGTCGAGCAGTTGAAAAATGTAGAAGATTAGGGCGGCCATGCTTACTTTAAACAAAATAATAATATTATTTTATCCTATTTCCACTTTACACCCCTCCTTTAATACTTCTTTTCTTTTTCTTACAAAATATATTTCCTTTCTCTTTTTCTCATTTGTTTTTTTCCTTTTATTTTATCGAAATTTCCAGGTGTTACACATTCATTATTATCTTTCATCGTCGTACACATTCATTCGTCTCGTACTTTCATTAACATCTTTCATCATCGTACGCGTTCGGTCATTTCATACTTCTTCTTATCTTTCACTTTCATTTGGGCCAATGTGCAATACCCCAAACATTGTGCACGAAGCTGATACTATGTCGAAGTCTAAAATAAACCCCTAACATTATGAGCGAAGTGTGACCCAGTACCTAGGGCATGCCACAAGGGTCCTGTAAATTTTCGGTCGTTTTTTATTTTACATTATCTTTCACTTTCATTCAAACCAATATGCAATACCCTAAACATTATGCATGAAGCTGATGTTGGGCCTGAGGTCTATAAATAAACTCTGAATGTTATGCACAAAGCTGACACAGTCACCTAGGATATGTTACAAAGGTCATGTCAATCTCAGTTATTGACACTGTGTGCATCCTTCGGGTTAGATAAACCACACACAGTTGAGCTAATGACAACATGGTCGTGCACCTCCATTCAATTTGCTTGTGAGCCATTCATTCGTTCATTACGTTCCATTTTTCATCTTTGTTATCTTTCACTTTTTTACATTATACATTACGTTCATTCATACATACATAATACTACGTAAAGTCATAACATAATACATAATGGATATTATAACCTAATATATACGTTTGAAAACCATCAAATGATAACATACCATACACATATACATATCATAACATTCATCAAATCATAACCCTCATCATATCATCATGCATACTTTAAACATAGACCATCACATAACATCAGAGCCTATCTCAGTCATATACCCCTTAAAACCCCTTAGAAAGTTCCAAGTTCAAAATGGGCATATAGGACATTTCAGGCACATGAGCCTAAAATTTCTAAGTAAAACGGTCTGGGCGCATTAGCGCTATGCAGGTGCATGAGCCCTTCTTAGGTGCATCAACACTCAGGTGCATGAGCCACTACGGGCGCATGGGCACTATTTGTGGGTATTACCTACACATAGGCATCTGGGCAATAATTTGGGCACATGGGGGTACTGTTTAGGCGCATGACCTGGTACTTAGTGTATTTTCTACGCCAAATTTTAGGCGCATGGGCCACTATTTAGGTGCATGGACCATACTTATGTTCTTCTAAAGCAAAATTCAGGCGCATGGGCCACTGTTTAGGCGCATGACTAACTGTTGTACATGTTTCTAAACCATTTTCAGTCCTAATCTATTTTCTAACTTGTTCTTAACTTATGTTTTGCATTCTAAGAATTTTTAACACACCTACAACCGTTAAACATCCAAATACATATACAAATACATACGCATACATACATAACAGTTTGTAAAACATTATTTCATGCATTTTTAGACCCAAAAGAGTTTAAGAACATATAAACTGGGGTCTAGAACTCACCTCTTTCTGTTTCTGAGCTCAGCTCCTTCAAATTCACGAGCACAAAGAGTTCGAACACCTAAACATGTCAAAAAATCACACAACCGAACACACGTACACATAACATCGTATAAAAACTCGGTCACAAGGCTGAAACTCGGTTGAAACCAAACAAACCGTATGAAAAACTCACATTTCAGCAACTTCTTCTTCTTCTCTCTAGGAACGATGGAAATCTGCTCTCTCTCTAGAATGCCAAAAGTAGTTGATGTAACAGAGTTGTAGGCGGCCATGCCTACTTTAAACATAATAATAATATAATTTTGTCCTTTTTGCAATTTTAGCCCCTCCACTTATGTTCCTTTTTCCCTTCCTGCAATATACTTTTATTTCCTTTTCTTATTGTTTCCTTTTCTTTCATTTGACAAAAAATTTAGGTGTTGCAAACACTTATCCAATTCAAGAAATTGGCTAAGTCTTAATTTTTACCCTGCAGATACACATATAAAGCAACACATAATAAATGGGTTAACCTATGAACATATATTGCATACATAATGATGGAAACCGCACAAGAGTTGTTACAATTATTGATTCAAGAACTAAACCTATACAAAATTCTAGACCTAACAATACTCCCCCTTACGTTTAGCTCTTTTAATCAATAACTCGGGCTTTGTAGCTCTTTAACTCTTGACACCGTCTTTTTGTTGAAGTATGATACAACTTCCTTTTGATCATCGTACTTGTACTTGTTCTCCATTCGGCTCATCTTTTTCAGGGTATCATAATTTATTCCAAGGATGTCTTCTTTAGTGGCCAAGTTGCAGAGTGTTGTTGACAACTTCCTCTTCTAAGATTCTAAGCTCAATAATAGAGGGTATTTCAGATCCCATAAGCTGTCATGCCTCATATTTTCTTCTTTTGCTTGTTGTGGCATTTAGCTTATCTATTACCTGAATCATATGCATATATAGACATAACTCGTGTTGTGCTTGTTCATTGTTGAGCTTCGGGAAAACCTTATCATGCAGATAAGCAGTGTAGCTTAGGTGAAGGAGTTTGATCTCTAATGGATCAAATATTCGTATACTTGTAGCTTCCTTCTTAGCTGCAGTTCTCTTAAGCACAAGGTCCTTTGTTTTCTCGACATACCCCACTGAGTGATTGGGTGTGAGAACTGGTTTCCTTCAAATTTCTTGATCGATGCATTTCTTTTGTTTGCATGGCCCACATGTATCAAAAACTCATTTGCTAAAGAGATTGAGGAGCTTGACTGTGACCTTCTTTCCTTTTCTTTCCTTTTCATATGCTCCTTATCTTCTCTTTTAGCTTCTTGAAGGACATCATCCTTGAATATCGATAATAACTTTCCAATCATCCCTGAGAAATCTCTTCCTCTTGGATGAGTTGTATAGTTGGTGATCTGTAAGCTTTGGAGTTGTTTGATATTGGCATCTGGGAGTGATATATCTAATTAAATCAAGGGAAGGTATTGAAACGTCCCAGACGCCCTTTTGATGATTTCACTATCCCATTCAGCATCCTATTTCCAAGCTATGATCTGGTACTCTTCAGCTGACAAGGGAGTAGTGATATGATCAAAGAGTTAGAACAGAGTTGACTTTTTCTTAGGGATCTTTCTCACCATAGTTCCAAGACGCCATACATTTCCTGGAATCACAACCCTAGGCTCTCTGATCATTTCCTCCTTGCCCTTATGCATATCTTTGCTCTCCATAATGATGGGCTCTGAAGGAGTTTCATGGGCGTGGCTTGGATTTGGAGCTTTTGTTCTAAAACTAACTCGAGTTTACAGCTCATTCTTCATCACATATTCCATCATTTGTCTCAGTTCTTTTATAGATCTTTCTCTTAGCTCATAGAACTTGTGGTTGTGATTTTGCAACCAACAAATGATGTTGTTTCTGTTTAGCTTCTTGGTGTTACAATAAGAGGGGCCTGTTATTTTGATTGAGCAACCTTCGATGATGATTGTTCCTTTTCGTCATGTAGTACTAGTTGAGAAGTTTAGGCAGATTCAAGCTCACTAATCTTTTTTCTCAACCTCTAAAACTCATCTTCTTTAGCTTTGAGGAGTTCAATTTGTTCAGAAATGGTGATTTTAGCCTTGTTCATTTCTAACATACTCTGCTCCTTCTTAGTTTTATCTTTCTCCACAACTTCTTTTAGCTCTCTCACTAAATCATTAAGTGCATCAATCCCTTCACGATATCTTTAGGCATCTTCTCTTAGTCTTCTAATAAATCCTTCTTGCAGTGTTAGAAGTGCATTTTTTTCTTTCAGATTCCCTTTTGGTGCTCTCAACTTTTCTCCTCTTTTGTTTGATTTGGTGACTAGTTTGTTGTATTCAGCCACCAGAAAGCTTTTGCTTACATCAATGTTATCTTCATTCAGATCATCTTCATGGTAGGCTATAACCTTAACAAACTGTTCACCAGACCCAGTTACTTGCTCAACCTCCTGAATTGGTTCTTTTTCAGCATCCAAACATACTTCTTTAGTGTCCCCATCATGTATATCATGTAAGGCCACTAATCCCGGGAAGCCCCACAGTTGGTCATTCATAGTAGAACAAGGATTAAAAACATTCATTTACATAAACATTTGCAGTGGAAAAGTACATCAAGTTTCAATCCATTACAACATAATTCAAATAAGACATTAACATTGTCTTTAAAATATCAAACAATCTTTAAATGTTTGTTTAACAATCTTTTGAATAAGGGATGCCAGTCTTCGGTTTCCAAGAAGCTCTAGATCCATGCTTACATCCACTTAAGTCCAACGACTCACCTGTCAACTAATATGCATATACAGTCAGCTTCACTGAGTGAGTTATAGGTGTAATTTATCAAGTAACTTTTAGTAAGATATGTTAACTTTATCCTTCGAAAGTAATCATCACATAAAAGCACA
Organism: Flaveria brownii; assembly: GCA_018326445.1. Taxonomy (NCBI): domain Eukaryota; kingdom Viridiplantae; phylum Streptophyta; class Magnoliopsida; order Asterales; family Asteraceae; genus Flaveria; species Flaveria brownii. The sequence continues at coordinate 16,939 of BJCN01315187.1, forward strand.
CTAGTATACACAGATTATCACTTTATCAATGCTTTGTCATGGAGACTTTCGCTTAATTATTAACTATTACTCTTCTTTATCCGTCAATTACCAGTCATTATCAGTGCCTATGATAAACACAAGACTTTACCGACTTGGCAATCCAGGCCTTACTGTCATACCCATACAGACCATTATTGTCGTGCCAATCCAGGCCTTACTGACCTGCCTATTCGGACCTATACTTTACTAACATGCGAATCCAGGCCTTACTGTCATGAGGGCACAACGAATGCAACCCTCGTCTGTCATTTTCTTGCAACTCTTTACTTTACAAAGGTACACGTTATGGGGCCGAATAACATTTCTTTAAGTTCCACTTACATTTTTAGTTATCCATATACTTATACATGATAGAAAATAACTCTTAGTCTATACATTCACATCTCATCAACAATACAAAATAAACCTTATAGCCGACCCTCCACGGGACATCGAGACAGCGGGGGTTTTCGGGGCAGCAACCCCTAGTGGGGTCCGAGGGGCAATGCCCCTGGCTGGGGCCGTGCTGATTTATATAGCATATTTTGTTATAGGAAAATTTATTTTCTTGTTAAAAACTCTTGAAACTTTGCCTTGAAAATATTATGTTTACAATCCATTATAGCCCCAAAACATGGTAAAAACTTGTAAATAATGGGATCTAGAACTCACCTGGTCGATAAGTAACCTTACGTCCAAGTTACCTAGCCTATGATTAGGTCACACGGTCTGCATAATAGTTAACACACAAATAGGTCATTCTCTACCCAGTTTGGCAAGCAATTTCGCTAGTAGTTTCACTATCAGATTCAATATTAGTTTTACTGGCAATTTCGCTGCTAGCCAGTTTCGCTCGACAGTTTTGCTGCCAGTTTCGCACTGTAGTTTCACTGCCAGTTGCGCCTAACTTTCATTGGAATTTCTTAGGTTCGCAAGATCAACTGGTCAACCTAAGCACGAGCGAAGTTACCAGCGAAACTATAGTTTCACTGGAACTTCTCTTAGCATCGATAGGAGAACTACTAGTTTCGCTGATCGGGCTCACAGTTTCGCTGGACGTATAAAAATGATGAACCAACCCGTTTTTAACCCAAAATCTTAACTTTTTATGTCCAAAGCCTTTGTTTTTCGTCCATGAAACTATACCTAACCATTTTACTTGAATTCCTTGCTACTTGTTTTTTGTTTGATGCCCCAATACTCAGATCTTCAACCCTTAATCCACCAAGCTTCCAACCTTTCATCTTCTCTCACTTTCTCTCTCTACTCTCTCTCTAGAATTATTTTTTGTTGCTTGGGTTGCAAGTGTGGGTTGTAATGCCTAATTAGGGTTGTTTAAGGGCGGTAATGGTCTCTTAAGCCCATATATCACTTAATCCACGGATCCAACTAAGTCCATTATATATCTATATATATATATATATATATATATATTTATCTTCCGACTTGACCCCATTATTGCTAAGTTGATTGCTTTGATATTTTGGGGCGTTACATATCATCAAGATTTTCTTGCAGGTTGATGACTTCAGTTGGTACAGTGCTATCAGAAGTCGAGTTTGATTCCACTGGGGAAATATCAATTGGAGGTTGTTCTAGTGGTGAGGATTGCTGAAGAGGGGAAATTGCTTCTGTGGCTACAGATCCTTGGGTTGTTTTGAATGAAGAGAAAGAGAGATTTGTTATGTGTGTTCATAGGCAGGTGAAACTGGTTCAGTTTGAGCAGTGTTAATGGAAGTTGGTTATTGATTGAGTGAGATGGGTTGGGTTTGTTCACTTTTAGTTGATGATGATTGGATTAGTGAAGGTGGTTGTAATGGTGATGGTGGTAGCATTAGTGAAGGTTGTTGAGAAAGTGGTGAATGTGAATGTTGCTCAGTTTGAGTAGGGGATTCTTTAACTTGTTCTTGGTGTTCTATAAAGATCAGTTCTTGTGGAATACTAGCATTTGCATACAGAACATGAGGGAACATCTCCATTTCCTCCCCTTCATATCTTCCACTGATCTTGTTCAGCACTGACCTTCCCAAATGTGCTTGAACAAACACATCACCTCCTTGTTCTATGTGTGGCATGGAATCATTGTTGATGAGTTAGAGGAATCTTAGGAACATGCACATCTTGTTAGCTTTTTGTACTTCTATGTGATCACTGAAGCGTCCAAGGATGTAGTTTGAATAATTGTACGTCCTTGCTAAAAGATTCCAATGATCCCAGAGGAGATGTGCCTTGAAAATCTATCCAACCTAGACTTCCTATTTAACATACATTTCAAATATGTATGACAAAAGGAATCTATAAGCCTTGCACAGTCTCCCTTTCTTGATTTCACCATTCCTGTAATCGCCATCATATCATATTACATTGAAAACCCACTGAATGTATTTATGATTGAATACATTAGGGTGACCTGCTTCTTGTTCACCAAGCTCCAACACCCTCCTGATGATTTGTTCATCCACTCTCAAAACTTCATGTCTAATCATAGCATAAATCACTTTTTTACAATTCTCCTCAGCTACTTTTGCAGTATTCCAGAAATCTATCACATGAGTTTCATAGACTGGGTCAGTAGTTAGGGCATAGAATATCCTCGACCGACATAGGTATCTGATAATCTCTGTGCATCCCTCAGTCACAGAGTCATCCGGATTAAGGAAAGCACATACATTATGCTTCTTTGTGAATCGATTAGCCATCTTTAATACACAAGAACATCTAAAAACAATGATTTAAGAATTTCGGCTTGAAATCAAAATTAAAAAAATTAATGAAGTTCAATCGTTTCAATGGCATTTCACTTATGATCAGCAATCTTGATGTTATAAAGAATGATTTACCTTGCTCATAATCTTTAAATGTTTAACAGAGGTTTAGACAACTGATTAATTGTTGTTTTGAAGTGGTGTTTTGAATGTTTGATGATTGAAGACGGAGGGTTTAAGATTTTTCACTGATTAGGTCTGAGAATTTGAGAAAGTGAACATAAATGACAACAGTCATGTGTATTTATATCTTTGGAATATTATTTAAATCTCATTTAATGTTGTTCAACCCAAACCCTAATAACCCATCCTAAGTTCTTCTGCAGAGAAATTAATCTTCCAAAGGAAATTAATTTCTTTGCAGATCTTTTGCGGAAGACAAAGTTTAATTTATCTTCTACCCAAAATCTAAGGACGTATAATTTACTTTTCCAAAGGTTAGTAATCTTATGAAACCAATTTTATAAAATATGAACACATCCGTAGATTACCAATCTAAGGAAGTACAAATTTTAACTTGTTAAATTTTACATTGTAGCAGCTGTTGATAAGCAACATTACACTGTAACTTCTGTTGAAGGATAAGGAGTTATCCTTTTTTATGTATGGCTCTAATAGATTAATAGATCATGTATTGCTATTGGACCTTGTTGACTTTGTTACATGGTAATTGTGCAAAAATCTCACAAATATCCAACATCCAGAATAGTTGCTCAAGATCCAACTTTCTTCCTTAATGTTGATAAACTCATTTTATTACTACTCAACATCCAGAATAGTTGCTCATTTTTCATGTCAATTTATTAATACTCCCCCTAAATTTATGCTTAATAATGATTCTTTTTAACATAAATTTAATTAGAGAATAGCATGAAAAACACTTTTCTGCCTAACAAAGAGAATAACTAAAATATTTTTGTATTTTTTAATATAAGTAGAAATTAAATAATTACAAGCATATGAAACATATTTTGGGATCATACTGTAACACTTAGAACCTTCCTTATGCATTTAGAATTTAAATAATATACATAAATCCAGTGTTGATTGTATGTATTATTGGACACATAAATTCAAATAAGAGTGTATGTTCAACAATGCATGTTGTTTATCATGTTTTGATATGGTTTGAAGATGGACAAATATGGACTCCACTTCAATTCACAATAGAGGTTGTCCTCCGTTTATGAGTCATCTTATCACTTTTCCACACTTTCAAACTCTTCACAAAATCTCTTGTTTGTTGATCCAAATATAATGTCATCCACACATATTTATACCACCAAGAGATCTTGATGTTCATGGTTGAGGTAGACGGTCTGATCTATTGTTCCACTCTTGTATCCATGCTTCAACAGGAAGGATGATAATTTCTCATACCATTTCTTCGGAGCTTGATGAAGTCCATACAAATCTTTGTCAAGCTTGTGTACCC
>BJCN01315200.1:0-10646 GCA_018326445.1 Flaveria brownii
GATTATGTCGATAAGTATAGAGATAGGTCGTATGGTTCAGGACATAGAAGTAGCAGGGATGAGTATAAAAGGGATAATGTCAGGGATGAAAAACAATCTGGGCATCATCATAAAGAGACTTCTTGGAGGGATTCTAAGGAGCTGGATAACCCCAAACACACAAGGTTTGATAAAGGGAAGTTCTATGATCAAGAGGGTAGGGGACTCAAGGACCAACATTATAAAGAATCTAGACAGCTGCTTGATGATAAAAAAGATTTACCTGCAAAGAAGTCCAAGTTTAGCATGCACAAAGATATTGAGTACACCAATGATGGTAGGTGTTGACTTCCTGTTAATAAATATATGCCTCCTTTTTTTGCTTTCTTTTTTTTGGGGAACCAAATTTTGTTTATTTTTAATATAGGGATAATTTATACATAGGCCACCAAATATTGAAACATCTTCGTAAAGGCCACCTAAATTTCAGTCTGGTTATGTTTATGCCAGTTTCTGATAAGAAAAACTTCCCAGAAAACTGTATAATGGCAAATTGTGCTTAACTTTAAAAGTTTTATCACTATTAGAGTTGTTAAATTATACACAAATGTGTTTTGACGAGTCATACAGAGACTTTTGAGTAGATTTACGGGGTTTTTTTTGTCATTTTTACATCACTAGAATCTAGATGTGACAATCTTTGAATTTTTGAGCATTTGGCGGAATAGGAATACAAAAATCCAAATTGATACTTGGATGACCTCTAAACTTATTTTAGTAGTTGAGTGGCATTGGTATGAAATTTAATTGCATGGGTGGCCTATGTATGCATACCCTTTTATATGTATGAATTTTTAATTTGTATTCAAAGCTTGTGAGATGTGATTGTAGCAAATGAAGTTCAGTCTTCAAGTTCAAAACAAGGTCAAGAGTTAGTTGGTAAAGCAAACACAGAACAAGATTTTGTGAAAGATTCTGACATAGATGCTGCGAAAATTGCTGCAATGAAAGCTGCAGAGTCAGGTATGCATTTTAACCTGAAATATAATATTTTTCCAAGGTTCTAAAATGTAGCTCATACCTTAAGTTTTTAAATTGTGGAAAAAGACAAGTTGGGAGTTCTAAGATCAGTCTTGAATCTTATTTAAATATGTGAGTTTGATTTATGAGTTATTTGTTGACCAGTGAATAGAAATTTAATTGGAACGGGCTTCATGTCAACTGACCAGAAGAAGAAGCTGTTATGGGGGAGTAAGAAGAGCACCCCTTCTGAAGAGGTAGGTATCTCTTAAGTGTGCTATTCAATAAAATATATGCTTTATTTCTTTCTCTTAAGCTTTTGACATCCTTTAACAGAAGTGGTGTTCTCACCAGGAAAAGTACAAAATAATTATGATAATGACTTAGTAAACAATCACTCCCATGTTCTTTTTGTCTTTATTCAGTAAAACAAAAGAAATAGAGATCACTGAGGTTGGGGCTTTTTTTCTTGCTTAGTTTGAGACAATTTTGACCTATTTACTTATAATTGGGCTAATATAAGTTGTGTTTTATCTCAAACGGGTCAAGTAACAATTTAGCTTAAAGGGAAATAGATAAAATGGATGAAAGTGGCCCAAAGTTTATTTTCAGTGCGTACCTCTCAAAGTCCAGGGCAATATCGACCCGTTTGCTTATAGTTGGGCCGATTTCAGTTATTTTTTTTAATCTTAAATGGGTTAAATAACAATTTAGCTTAAAGGGAATAGATCAAATGGGATTTAAGCGACTGAGTTTATTTTCAGTGCATACCCTCTTAAATTGTTGTATTCGAACTTTTGGATTATAATTGTAACACTGTTTTTTTAAATCTTATTAATGAAAATCTTTATTAGAAGTCGATAAAATTAGTTATTTCAAAGTATTTATAGTCAACTCCACTTATGGGTAGTGGGTACTTAAAATGACCCGTTTCAACCCAAACTAGTTTGACATGTTACCCTTTTTTATAACGGGCACACACACACGCGCGCACACACACGCACATGCAAACACACACACCCTCTCTCTCTCTAATCTATATTTTTGTTCACTGTGGGACTAGAACCCTCAACCACTTGAGAAGGAGCACCTTTACTACACACCTTGACAAGTCACCTAACTTTTTTTTTACGTGGGTGTCATTTTCCCATTGTTGGTTCTTGCAGGCTGCTCATCGGTGGGATCCATCCATGTTCTCTGATATTGAACGTCAAGAGAAGTTTAAAAAACTCATGGTAACGTCTCTCAACTGGTTTTTTTATAATGCCCACTTAGTGAAATTAGAGGTGGCAATTTCAACCCATTTACTTATAATTGGCCAGACAGATTATGATAATATTTCTTTCTATCATTTAAACTGTCGCTAAAAAGAAATGGTCAAATGAGTCAAAGGTCGCCCAAAATGTATTCCTGCTAGACAATCCTATTGAAGAAACTTGGATATTATAGTAATAAGCATCTTCTGTAAGCAAATCTAACCTGCAATTTATTTATAAATTGTTTTTTACCAAATTAGACGTAGCATGCATGTGTCAACCCAACCAGACTCGATCTGTTGTGACACATACAAAAACGAACCTGTTCTGCCACCTCTATTGGGAGGCTGCACAGTGAGGGTAGTTGTTTGATGATGCAAAACTAACACATTTTTTAGAGTCTGAGGTTGGTATGGCCAATTGTAGGGTGTGAAAGGCGAGACAAAACCCGAGATCCAAGACAGCAGTCTTGCCGAGAAGCAAAAAGAGCTCCAGCTAGACTTGGAGAAACAGTACACTGCTGGCCTTCGTCGAAGGGATGGTCGTACTGTCGGGTTAGGCCTCTAATCGCCATTGCCATTAGGTATTACTATCTATTGTACTTATGTTCTAGATACATTGTTCTTTTTCATGTTCTTGAACTATGTTCAACTTTTATACTTAAAAACCGTTCATTTTATGTATCGTTACATCTAGGCTGGTTATTTGTTATGAAAGTTGTACTAAGAAGCTTGTTATTAACTTATTATAAGGCCAGTAAGCATTCATTTTTTTTTCATTTTTTCTTTTTTAATAAAAGCTTGTCACCCCTAATTGATAAAAATTACATATCGCAAAGCATATAGAGGAAAAGAGTGATTTTTATTTTTTTACACGAAAGTAATTACTTATTAATTAAAAAAAATTGAGTGTTACTGGTATTAACCGGCCTGCAATAGGCCAACCTAGCCCAAGGCTAGGAGACAACGCAAGACGTGCAACATTCGAGGTGGCTAGGTGTGTGGTTCGAATTGCTATATACGCCCTGCATATACGTTATGTTACTTACATAGGTCTTTAATGCTGTGGGCCGGCCATTAACCTATTATTTATGCCCAACCCAGTTGATATGTTACAGATCGAATCGTTGATAATTTAATCTTGAATATTAGCTCATGCGAGTGTTGAATAATAAAAATCAAATAGAATTGTTACCGTAGATTGATTTGGCTGGATGAGAAATCATATGATTAAAAGGAATTTGTTTATTTAAAAGCAATTGAAAAGTACACGCAAGGTATGTAGGATGTAGGGTGTTTGTTCTCGCTAGATTAATACTTGTATTCATAGAGGGAATTAAGAGAATTTACATACTTTGAAGGTTACATGGGTATTTAGAGCCATAGGTATACCCTAACACCTAGAACGTTAAGGGTGATGCGGCTTGTTTATGGGCGTGAATCATCACTCCTCAAGGGTGTTAAGGGGTGTTAAGGGGCATCAAGGGAGGGTTATGTGAAGTGGTTGAGGGGCGTGAAACACCTCACTACATAATCAACCCTCTTATTGTTATTATTTTTGTATTAAATTGATGGGATCAAGGAGGTTAAATTGGTGAGATGGAGTGAAAGTGTTGAGTGATGTGGTGTCTACATGGTGTTAAGGGATGTTAGAGTACACCCTAGGGACTTATAGGTGATAAAGGGTGGCGGGTAAGGTTGATAACCCGAAGTGAGGGCGGGTTAAATTCTGCCACCAACTCTCATAACTAACTTACTTACGCTAATAATAATTATGCACTTATGTTAATATTTAACTTTAGTTTAACTTTATTATTTTCAACACTTTTCTCTAAACTTAAACTAGTTCTTATAATGCAAGTCTTCATGCTTCATCTTCTACTTGATCTTTGTATATTTCCTTAACAGAGATTTCTTCAACTTCTGATTTTATCTTCTTTCTAGTTTTGTAATTCTTGAATGAGGGGTTCTTGTATCACTTTTATTTCCTGTGAGAGTATGCATTCCTATGAAGACAGTTTTTATTCCTTCCATGTGACTTCACATGTCTTCTCATGGCTTTGACTCATTTTTTGCGGAGTTTATGACTAACATCTTGGTTGTAGCCTTTAATTGATCTTGCTTTCCTGCAATAGAAACATGTGATTTTCTTTGATTAGACTTTCCCCTTCTCTGATGTTTAAGTAGTCCATATCTGCCCTTTAACGGGGATTATTCCTGCTCCTATGATATATGTATGCTATGTGTCGTATGATTTATTGTATATTGTATGCTATGTGTCGTATGACTTACTTGAAGGATGTATTGCAATCGGTATGGCTTTTTGTATACTATGTGTTGTAGGATTTATTGTATGATGTATGCTATGTGTGGTAGGATTTCTTGTATACGGTATGCTATGTGTCTTGTTTTCAGTATGCCTTTTGCTATCGAGCCGGGGGTCTCTTTGAAAGCGGTCTCTCTACCTAGCAAGATAGAGGAAAGACTCGCCTACACCTACCCTCTCCAGACCCTGCTCTTGAGTGGGATATACTGGGTTTGTTTGTTTGTTTGTTTGTTTAGACTTTCCCCTTCTCTCTTAATACTTTTCTTATACAAATTCTCTTCTTTATCGACTTTTGATCTTGGGTTTTCAACAATGAAATAAGCTTTTGTTTCTTAGGTTTGGCTTGATCATTTTCTCTGTTTTCTTCTTCTGAATGATTTTATATGGGCAATGAGTTTTATATGTGATCAAAATTATATATGAACTGGTATTTGGAAAATTTAAAATTTCTTTTTCTTCATCCTTCCATTTCATGCTTTTTGCTTTAACCTCTCTTCTTGCTGGACTTGTTTTTGACCTTTTCTTTGTCCTCTTTAATGAAAAAAAAAAACTAACTTTTAAAAATTTTGAAAATTATGAAATAACATAATATCTAGACAAGGGTTAATTGTCATTTTCATCCCTAAGGTTTAATGCCTTTTGTCGTTTTCATCCAAAAAAATTTATTTTTCCCCTATGTCCCTGACATTCTAAAAACTTGCTATTTTCATCCACTTCCGTTAACGCCGTTTCTTTTACCAGTTAAGTGGAAATCAATTTTGAATATTAAAAACAATCAAATAATGTTTGAATGTTCGGGACAATTGAACAGTGTTTATTTAGGTTTTCTTTTTTCGTGGTGAGATGTAAAAATATATAATGGCCCCTCACATGAGGTGCACGTGATGACTACGTAACAGATAAATAAACGAGGTTAATGAAATTGGATGTAAATTGCAAGTTTTTTAAATGTCAGGCACTAACAATTTACTTTATTTTAATTTTGAACTTTATGTTTAGACTCTCTTGATCGGAAATTTTGTATTCGATTTAGACTTGATGGATGACCAAGTTTGATGGTTTGGATTCCAATTTGATTGTATCAAGTGTATAGATTGATTCTAACTCGATTTCAGTTACGAATTTTAGATTTTGAATATGATGAAAAATCGCGAGACTTTCTTCTTGTAGTTGTTTTCGATTCCCTTTTTTTGGAAAGATTCGATCAAACTTTCTGGTTTTATCACAAATTTTCTCAAATCTTTGAGGATTGAATTAATTTTGATTTCATGATCAAAAACAAGGATGGTGATGTTGATGTTTGATTCAACGATTTTTCATAGCAGGAGTGGAACACTCTCGTAGGGATGAGCATTTTGTACCGAGTACGATACTGTTCTCTATTGTACCGGTACGATACCGGACCGGTACCAATTGAAAAACGAGTACGAATGCGAGGTTTAGATTTTGCCTAATTTCGGTGTTGGTATCTAAGCGGCACTGGTACAAGTAAAACCGAAAAATGTTGATTCGGTACCGAGTAACAAAAAATAGTTTTTTCCCTTTAACCATTTTAATACAATTTGTAGAATATTTTGAAAGTTTTATGTTACAAGTGCAAGGTTACTAATGTTTTTTATCCTCAATTTTGAATCTTTTTGGCATTATAGTTCGTAAATTAGTATTTCAAGAATCACGTAACCACTTTTTGTCAAATTAATCGATCGACAGTAAATCAAGATGTAGATGGACAAATAGCGAATCCTCGACTTAAGTAGATGAAGATATGCAGTAGATGATGAATCAAGATTCCATAAGCAGAATATGGTCGAATTGATGATCATTTGAGAACTCAAGAAGAAGACCATATGAATAGATGATGAATCGCAAAATCGATATGAATGATGATGAATCAAGAAGCATAGAATCAGAGATGATGTCACATAATGGAATCGGGTCATTGACATTTCATTGTTCAAGAAATATTCTGGTTGCTCACTTTCCCTAATTAATGTAGATAGAGAAAGTGCCGATAATTCCAAATTTCCAATGAGAAAGGCAAGCAACGCAAGTCTGTTCTAGAAGATGTCAAGCAATGCAAGCAATGCAAGCAACGCAAGTATTATTTAATTTGCAGACCCCTAATCTCGTAATCATCGCCATTATACCCGTTTGCCATGATTGTGTCTTCGACCCATCGTATTTCTTTCGAAAAGAACAGGTGCATGCTGAATGGTTGTTGATAGACAGTTGCACATTGCTGTTCTATTTTTCCCATTCTCCTTTTGTATTTGGGCTTTGAGGACATGTTCTTTTTATTTTTTACGCCCAACAACACAAATCTTACCCAACATATAAACTCTTATTTATTTATTTATTATTATTTTTTTTAAAATTGAAGGCCCTAATTTCAAGGAGGCCTCAAGCCCTAGTTTGGGCCAGATGTACTATTGGGCCGACCCTGTTCACAACCTATCCCCCATCCCTATAATTTACAAAAAACACTATTTTTAATTTTTTTATATTATTTCAAAAACTTCACATATCTCATTCCCATTCTATCCATATCTCAATTAAATAATACTTATCTATAAATTTTTATATATTTTTTCATCTTTCTTCTTTTCACATCTATATATAAAATATGTTAAAAAAGATTTAAGGGGTGCAGTGTATAGTGGAAGCTTTATATTTGGAGGATGAGGTTGCTTTTCCTTGTAAAATATAAGGTTGAGATAGAGACTGGGAATAGAATGAAATGAATATTTTGATTATTTTTTTTAAAATTTTTCGATGGGGTTTAGAATGAAGGATGAGTTGAGGATGCTCTAATAATCGCTGTAGAAAAGGGTAAACTTGGTCTATTGTCGTTCAAAACATATTTGTAGTAAATCATTTAAATTTGTATTATATAGTTACAAATTTCGATGTAAGCAAATCTAACATGCAGTTTATATATGGAAAATATTACAATGCTAGAGCAACACACTATGGGTCAATCCAATTTGACTTGACCAGTTGCCACACCAACCTATTTTGTGAACTCTGATTGTTTGAAAGACTATAGAGTGTGAGGGGAGTTGTTTGATGATGCAAAACTAACACATATTTTAGACTTTGAGGTTGATATGGCCAATTGTAAGGTGTAAAATGGGAGCAAAATCCCGCGATCAAGACAACATTCTTGCCACAAGGCAAAATGAGGTCAACATCGACCCAGAGAAGCTGCACACTCTTGGCCTTTGCTACTGTACCATCCGGTTAGACAGTTAATGACCATGGCCATTAAGTATCTATATCTATTTATTTTTAAACTTCTCTCTAACGAAAATGACAGCTTGATGTTTTGTTACCTTCATATAAAAAGTATTAAGATATAACCAATTCTGAGAATCTTGACACAAACACGGACCCAGAGATACACGGATATAAATCTGGTAAATAGTGGGTTAACACGAAATTGTGAGAGTTGGGTTCGGGTCAAATGGGTTGACAAGTTATTGACATGCATGTTTAATTGTTTTCCAATTTTATTAGATTAATAATAAGTGAAAACCGAAAAACTCTTGAAGGTTCAAATTGTCAAACCTGATATGATTTGTTATGCTATAAGTTTTGAATACAATTACAAAAATTAGTTTTTCTTAACAGGTGAACATTCAAACTCTATCATATTCGTAAAATTACCACACTTGCACTTTTCAGTATTTGAACATACTACCGTTGTTTGGTTTGTACATCACTTTATGACAAAGAGGTCCCATTAGGGACAACAAATGTTAGTTAATATCTTAGAGTCAAATCATCTATACTTAAATCTTTAGAAGTTAGATTGACTTGTATGGCTAAGGAGAAAAGGAAATGTTTATTTGATAAACCAAAACAAAAAGTATATATACAATGTACAGGTAAGAACTAGGTAGCTAGACACTTAATACTTTGTTTGGTGTGAACAAAAACTATGGTAAACCAACCCCTAGGTTCGAGGAATTAAGCATCACTATTGTTCTCTAGACGATGAAGATGAACTACAAACTTACAAATGTCAAAAAAAACAAACAAACCCAAGATATTTGAAGGCATCTTTGGCTAGCGAACAAGTGTATGTTTTAGATGGTCATGGTAGTATTGTATTTTACAGGGTAGCCTAGTGCACCACTCGTAAAGAACAAAAACACATTGATGTTGGGAACACTTGTAAAAAGTCACATATGTGATTGGTCTCACACATCCATCGCATAATAGTTTCACTTTTTTCGTGGGATCATGAAAAGAAGTTGCTTTGTCAAGGAGTGACTTAAAAAGAATTAATGGGCTTTGATGACCCGTACGCTTGAACATTTCATCGTCGTTTTAATTTTTTCTCCACTAACAATTCCGTCTTTACTAAAAATATGGTGCTTCATGAAGGTTGCAACTTTCATAAGAAAATGGACATCGGATTAGATTTGGATGATCAATGTCTGTGAAAATTTAAAAAAGTTTTGCCAAGGCCAATCGTTGAAGGGAAATTTAGATTGACAACATGTTCACTTCATGTTATAAAGAAAAGAATAAAACATATTGCTCACCTTTAGGTAAACTACAAGAAAAATGACATTTAACAAGGACAAAAGTCCTCGCTAAATGTTAGAACATCCTCATTACAGATGTACAGCGAGAACATGTCCTCGCTGAATATTCCTCGTCAAAGCCCCGTGGCTACAGATTTTCAGCGAGGATAGTCAACGAATACAGCAAGAACAACTCTGAATTTTGAAAAAGTAATTAAATACACTACATCAAGGACTTTGTCCTCACAATAATATTTTCGGTATATAATTATAAAACTGTATATAGCATATATATTTATACAATTATATGTGTATACATGTATAAAGGTATTATAAACGTATATAGTAACAGTAAATACTGAGTCCACAGCAAGGTTTGTCCTTGCTGTATCTTAAATATTATTTTTCTTAGTATTTTACTTAGCCCTTGCTAAAGTCTTTAGAGAGGACTTTGTCCTTGCTGAAAGACTGGGAATTTCACTGTAGTTTTTGCAGTAAATACACCTTCCCGCCCAGAATGTTTCTGGTCGATGCCTATTTTGTTTTCTAGATTTCCATCAAACAACAATAATGATATCATCAATCATACAACCACAACATCAACATACCATAACCTAGTTAGAGTTTGAGAATACATTCAAATAGAAAATTCGGGTTTACATATAGAAATGACAAAAGATCTAAGTTCATAAGAAAACATGAGAATAACCTAGTCGGAGCTGTCGCTCTCGTAATCAGAGTCAAATTCAATCAAAATATCATGTTCTGCCAAACCTTTTACAACGCCTTTTAGTTTAGTAGCAAAGTGGATATATTTTTTCTTATGTATATCAAGGTGATAAATCCATTGTCTTTCAGTTTAAAATTAAGAGTTTTACAATTCTTAATGCACCTTTTACAACTCTTAATGCACCTTTTACACCCATTTTTAAGCTTAAATAATATAATGTAAATTGTAATTGGTTAGTTTTTCTTATGTATATCAAGGTGATAAATCCCTCGTCTTTTTCCTCTCTATCTCTCATCTCTTTTCCCTGATATCGTTCTCCTTACCACCAGTATTTGCACCCAATAAGTTCAATGGTGATGATGAAGGGCACGACGGGGGAAAGTGTAACATCACGTTTTATTTTTATTTTATTTATTTATTTATTTATTCATCTTTGTAAAAAATTGTATTATTAAAATCTTTACAATAATAACAATAATAATAATACTAGTAATAATAATAGTCCAGGGGGTGTTATTGTAATTTGTGAAACTTAGAAAAAAAAATAAGTTTTATTCAAAAGTGACAAAAAATCAAAACCACAGGGACCAAAAGGGTATTTTTTTAAAAAAAAACAAACAACCCATCCCTTTCCCCCCATCCCCGTCGTCGAGCACCCACCACCGCGCACCACCCCCTTCGCGGCCGACAACCCTCAAATCACGCAACAACGACTTTAATAATCAAAAGTAAAACTCCACTAACGATCGTATAACCGTTTAAAACACTCCATTTCGTTCAATTTCATCAAAAACGAATCAAAAA
>BJCN01315223.1:0-17179 GCA_018326445.1 Flaveria brownii
GGTTTGATCTTGATTACGTTCTTCCTGATTGGATCACCAATCAAATAGGATTCCGCACTATTTGATCTGGAATAACTTAGAATCAGTTAGTACTCCGTACGTACTCGGTCCTAACACTAAGATAGTGTGTAAATATTAAAATATTATAAGTAATTAATCTTTAATAATTAAATATTTAAATTGCAATATCAACAAGTCTCGATCGCGAAATAATATATGTTTTGGTATAGATTATGTTTTAAAAAAATATAAAAAACGTTTAACTCTTTCAAATAAAGAAGTTAGGAGTATTATTTCTTTTTTTTAACTCTTTTTAATAAATGATTTCTAGAATATTTTTAATGGAAGTAAACGATTTATATATATATATATAATATTTTTCTTTGTATTTTTCTAGTATTTAAGTACCCAAAAAATATTTTTTTTTTTAAATAGATGTAGTCGGTCATGTTCGAACCCAAGACCTCCTGTGTATGGGTGAGATGATTTACCGGTAGGCTATGTAGCATTTGCCTGCCACAAACCCATTTTAAATTTATAAAACCTTAAACAATCAAAAAACCCCAATTTCACCATTAGAATTAAAATCGAACCAATTGAACGTCCATTGATGTTAATGAAATTAACCATAAGGCTTTGATTTCCTATGATTAATCGAGTATGTGTGAGTTTGAATAACCCGAGTTGGTGTAGAAATCGACTGGAACTGGTGTGAGCAAGTCTAGACGAATGGTGGCGATTGAAGGTGGTGTTTGTGTGTGTTCTTCGAGAAATTGAAGTTACAGGGAGTTGAAAGAGACTAAATCGAACCTTCCCCCTCTATTAAATAGCCCCGATTAGAATCATTTCGTGTTCAACGAGTTCGAGTTGAGTTCGGGGGTTTCGGTTGGAATTCGAACTGTAAATTGCGGTTTCAAATGAAATTAAACGTACCAATGACTTCTAATTGATTATACGAACGTGTATGATTATTTAATTGGATTAATAACATGATTTATTACAGAAATGGATTTGGTTTATGATGTGGTTTGTTTTTTTGTCTAAAGTTATCATAACCGCATTAAGGATCAAACTAAAACACATATTCGGGTTCGAAACTGTTTCGCGAAGTGATTAGGAGCGGTTTGGAGTTTAGAAATTGAATTTTGGAGAGGTTTTGGGCTTGTCAGCGCTGTGTCGGAGCCTTGTCGGTCGGCTACCGGAAAATCGGGGGGGGGGTGTAAGAATGGGACTGGGTGATGGTTTGGGTTTTAAAAGAAATTACACATTTGGTCCCTAATGTTTGTTTGATTAACATTTTATTTAACAACTTTATAAGATAAGTTTTATAATTTACATTTTTACAAATTGTAAAATTTATAAATTTATAAATATGACTTTGTTGTCTAGTTATTTATTTAAATTCTATAATTAAGAATTACTACTTTACCTTACAAAATTTATTTATTTAATAACTAATCTAGTTATAAAGTTTTAAAAGTTTGAAACAAAGATTATACATTAATAGGAACATTGAGATTATTAGAAACGCGAAATGAACTCCCATAGTTCCATTATTGACATAAATGACACTTTCAAGAGTAACGAATGCTAAAGATTAACTAACGGACACACAGAATGTCACACACTAATTTTAAAATATTTTGTATTTTAAAAATAATATGTTTTATAAAAATTTCTTATTTTATAAAAAAATTATTTCTTTAAAAATAACATTTTAAAAGAGCTATTTCTTTATTTATTAAAATGTATTTTAAGTTTATTAAAATTATATAATATTATTAGCAATTATAATAACTATTAAATAGGAAAAAGAAGTGGTAAAATTTTATTGAGTAGTATTGTAGTTTTGTCACGTGTGTTATCATTTAGTTTTATATTATAATTAACATCTATGCTAATAAATAAAAATAAATCTGAACAGTTGCCACCATTTTAGTCTATCTAATAATTACTTTTCTCGCTTCTCTCCCCTCTTCATTATGAATGCTATAATAGTTATTTATTAATTAATAATTATCAATAATTAAAATTTTTAATATGTTAGCTTTAAATTTTCAAAAGTGTAATACATGAGTTTATTCACTCCGTATAATACCGAATATTTATGACAAATTTTTATATTATAAACCATGTAACAATAAATTTATTTAACCTGTGTATTACATGAGATTGTAACCTAATATAAAAATAAAGATAAAGATTAATGAGTTGATTGTTATTCAAATTATCTTGATTTCTATTTTTACTAACAAGATATTTTTTATACTACCCGATATTGTTTTCTGATATTCTAATTGTTTTCGTAGTTTTCTAAAACTTTGTTATCATTCAACATCTATCGTATAGTTAAGGTTGCAGTCTTTTTGATTTTTAAAAACCATAACTTTAGAGGTTTAATTTCCCTCCCCAATCTATATATCTTAGTAATTCATTCTTAAATTTTTCAAAACTTGAAAACACAATTTTATCATTATTCAACCTTTATACAACTGTTACTACATGTCAAGTCCGAAAAAATAGCGTATCTTAATACTATACGATTTCATCATTATTAACCTTTATTCAACCTTCATAAACCACAAAAGCTATGTCACTTTAATTTGAGAGTAACCGAAAATAAAAAAAAAATTATTTATTTGTTTCAAGGTTAGACATAACTAAAATTAAGTCCCTGCTTTGCGGCCGGGCTTAAAACCACACCAAGTATAATCAATGTCACACCACTACCAATTACCATCAACATTAAAATTGTAATGTGTCAATACGAATAAACTATAGCGAAACATAAAACATAGAAAAGTATTATCAAGTTGATTTAGGACCGGCACGTTGCAACAAACCTGTCAAACAGAAAAAATAGATGTAAAAACTTTGAACCACACACGCACGTTGCGCCGTGTTTGCTAACAAAAGTTTACGAAAAAACTTATTGCACAACGTAAAAACGTTGAAACACACATGCATTTTGTATTGTGTTAACTTGCAAAACTTAGAATGAAATGTAAAATGAAATTTTACAGAAAATAAAACGTATAGAATACTAAAGTTGAAAATAAAAAAGTTGGGAGATTAAAAAAACAGAAAAGATTTCCTATGAACACACAAGAAACAGTGCCGCCAGGGCTTTCGGTTTCGCTCTTGCTTTGGCTTGCCATAAGCATTGAACATGAAAAGTTTTTGCATCTTAAAAGCAAGAAAATCCGGTAAAAGTATACAAACCGAAAAAAAAAAAAAAAAAATCCCGCTCCACGTCTCACGTATCACGTTTATAGCTCTGTATAGCACCCCTTCCTCCTTCCCACCACCACCTCCACTTCCGTACCAAAAACCTTCAAAACTCACAACCTCCATTTCTAGGGTTTCAAGGTCCTTTCATGGCGTCTTCCGACGACGAAGGTGAAATCATCATCAACCACCTCACAAACTACCACTTCCTCAACTCCCACAACGCACCGGTTCCATTCTCAATCCTACCGCTTCACTGGACCGATCACACCGACGTCATCGGAACCGCCGGTTCGCCGGTCTCGTTGCTCGGAGCGGCCGACGGAGGCCTCCGGTCGGTCTACCAGGAGGCGATCGCCTGGCGGTTGGAGCTATCGTACGCCGTGCCGGAAGTTTACGCGCTGTCGAAGGGGTATAAACGGAACGTGTGGATAAGGCTTCAGAAACCGAGGAGGAGTTATGAAGAAGTGGTTAGGAGTGTGATGGTTGTGATCCGGTGCCTGCATTTTGTGAAGAGGAATGTTCATGCACCTGGAGATGAGATTTTGAGTCATTTGATGAAGAGTTTGAGGTGCTTGTGGTTTGTGTTGGAGTGATTGAGTGCGTTGATCTGGTTTTTTTGGTTTGTGTTGGTTGTTGAGATGTTTACTGTTGTTGATTGTGCAGTTTGTGTGATTTGGGTGAGTCTCTTGAGAAGTGTCTCTCTGAACACTTGCCGTTGGTTCGAAGTGCTGTGGCTTATGATAAGGATTTGGCGAAATCGAAGGTTTGATCTTCGTTGCATGCTCAAAATCAGTGTTGTAGAAATGGGTGGGGCCAGTCCGGTGGTTGATCGGGATTAATAGGATTGAAATTTTTATATATAATTTTCAGTTAT
The DNA here is from genome assembly GCA_018326445.1 of Flaveria brownii. Taxonomy (NCBI): domain Eukaryota; kingdom Viridiplantae; phylum Streptophyta; class Magnoliopsida; order Asterales; family Asteraceae; genus Flaveria; species Flaveria brownii. The sequence goes on from BJCN01315223.1 coordinate 4,106, forward strand.
ATATATATATAAATACACACATTTTCATATGTAAATTAATTAAAAAGTTCAGTTTGATATGTAAATACACATATTTGGCAGGATTTTTTTAACTTCAGCCGGAATCTCACCGGAATATCCCCGGAATCACGGACTTTTGGCCGATTAAGGCCGCCTAGGGTCCGCTTAGGTCTGATTTTTATCACTGTTCGACCGATTATAAAAAATTACTAGGTGAGGGGCTGATTTTCGATTAGTCGCAGATTAATCGGCAATTAATGCCAAATTTTGCAAAACTGGTAAAAACTAAAAATGCTGGTCCTTTTGATCCACAATTAACGATCGATCTTAAGTTTGTGTCATGCTACACTAAAAGAAAACGTCAATTGTTGATTGGAAGGAGGAATTGTATTTACTGCTTAATTTTAGTGTCACTGTGCATGTGTTGACACCTGAGATTTTGGCAGTATCTTGAAGTGTTTTTGATGGAGAATGAGAATTGTGGGAGAAGAGAAATTCTTCATGAGGTCAATTGCATTGTCTTTTCCATGTTTTTCTCTTGTTATTGTACCTGGTCCATTCTTGTGCTTTAAAGTTTACCTATATTGAAGGAATTTTGTCTCTTTCTTTGGCATTGAAGGATAAGCGAACGTCAGACAAGTTCAATTTCATAGCTTCTGGCTTTGATGATGACTTTGATGATGACTTTGATGATGAAGTTGATGATGAACCTGAAGGAATATTTGATTCTGTCTGTGCATTCTGTGACAATGGCGGTGATGTTCTCGCGTATGGATTTAATTCCTTTGTAGGGTGACTTAGTTCGGACATCAAATAGATTATTTATATCCATAGTGTTAGGTTTCTTAATGTTTGATGAATTAGGATGTCCATGTATCAGTAGTGAATTTCCTTATGCTTTCATATTTCTGAAGTGTCTTTCTTTGCTTAGTCATTAACATTAAAACAGTGCCTGATGTGTAATCTGTTCTGTTAATTTATAATGTGTGTGTGTGTTTACACGTGTGTGTGTATTAGCTTACACCAGTTCTCCACATATGACAGCTGTGAAGGACAATGTATACGATCTTTTCATCCAACTGTACAGACCGGAGTTGACACTTGTTGTGAGTCCCTTGGCTTTGCAAATGCAGCTCAATACGAGGTATGAACCTCTCTGTATCATGTCTATCTTTCCATTCTTATCATGTTCACTTGGCTTGAGCATTATCATCTATGAACACTGTTCGCAGGCAATTGCAACTTTTCTTTGTGATAACTGTAAACATCAGAAACATCAGTGCTTTGTTTGTGGAGATTTAGGCTCCTCTGATAAGTCTTCTGCTGCTGAGGTTCTACTATTACCAACCCTAAAAACAAATAGAATATTTTATATATGTTCTTCGGTTCTTCCCAAATGCAATTGATTTATTGTTAATGGTATAGAACATTGTGCAACAGATGTGCTCAGTGCTTCTGATATTTGCAGAATGTATATATATGTAACCCCTATATCGTGGCATGGTGTGAGATATATTTGTTGTGAAAGTCCCCACCTGAACAGTTGAACTTAGAGACGAGTTCAATAACCTAAAGTTTATTCATGATGCATATTGCAAGATTTCAGCTGAAACCAACAATCCTACTTTTTGCACTTTTGTATATGGAGTTCATGTGGAGTTTGGATGCATGATTGATGAGTACGCTGTTTTTCATTAAAATATTGTTCATTAAATTCGCATCTTAGGTCTTCCCTTGTATTTCTGCAACTTGTGGCCATTTTTATCATCCTAAATGTGTTGCAAAAGCGCTCTACCCATCTGATGAAATCCTGGCAACACAACTTGAAAGTCAAATAGCTGCAGGAGAATCTTTCACTTGTCCCATGCATAAATGCCTTCGTTGTCAACAAGGAGAAAATAAAGATGAATATGAATTGCAATTTGCAATCTGTAGGCGATGCCCCAAGGCATATCATCGGAAATGCTTGCCTAAGTAATTACAGTTTTGCCCTTGAATTTTATGCCTTCAACAAAGAACCTGGATTTACCAGTTAATGATATTTGTTCAGGAAAATTGCTTTCAACAGTAGTGCTGATGGAACTATCAAGCAAAGAGCATGGGATGATCTCTTGCCTAAGCGCATCTTAATGTATTGCCTGTAAGTTATCTTGCCGCATAATTTAATACACATATGGGCATATGGTATGATATGCTAATTAATACTATTTCCAGGAAGCATGATATCATTCCAAATTTAGAGACACCAAAAAGAAATCATCTTTTATTTCCTTCTGTTAAACGAAAAAGGAATCAAGAAGGAAGTATTACAGATATAATGATACAAAGAAGGAGCAAGGCCTTTGGAAATCTTAATTTACCTGAAACCGGAAATATGCCAAAAGTGACTGAAAGACGGTACAACAGAGTTGCTTATGGTGCTACTGCACCGGTAAAAGTCAAGTCTTTAACCATGCACAAAGAGACATTTTCCTTTCATGACAACAAATCCATGTTGGGAAATTTGGAGCAACCTTCTAACATGGTTAGAAGCAAGTCATCACACAAAGATACACAAATAGTACAATGTTTTTCTTCTATGCCAATGAAGAAGACGGTAGTGAGTACATCTCCTAAATTAGATGCTGGCATGAAAACGAGGTGCTTATGTCTTAATTCTTATGTTGCAAGCTTTTTGTTTATTCACTGTTCAAGTGTCATCATGTATTAGACAATTAATCTTGGGTCATATGAAAGGTCTTGTGTTAGACAGTTAATATTAGGTCTTATGTTAGGTTGTATGAAAGGTTCCATGTACTATATTTATACCCTTTTTAATCACTTTGTAAATCATAATACACAACGCACAATCATACAATAATATAATCAACTGATTACCAAGTTTATTTTCATGAGTTTTTAATATAATATTTTGGTGTATAGGATTTTAAAGTTAATGAAAGATTCCACATCTTCATTTGATTTTGAAGAATTCATTAACGAGAAGAAAAGGAGATGTACTCATGAAATATACGCCCCACAATATGGATTGGATAAGACTATAACCATGGGAAAGGTGGAGGCTTCTGTAAAGGTGGTAAACCAACCGGTCTAAATGACAAATTTATAAAGTTAAGTAAGTTTAAACTCACAAGGTGGTTTTATTTGTATTTCTTTTTTACTTTCACAGGCTGTAAAAGCAGCCTTGAATAAATTAGAAGATGGGGGTAGTGTTGAAGATGCAAAAGCCGTTTGTGAACCAAATGTTCTTAATCAGCTCAACAGATGGAAGGTATGGTGAAAGATGATCCATATGTTAGTTTTTATGTTATTTCATATATGCTTTATTTTCATTTGTCTTTTGTTCTATGAAGGTTAATATTTCCTTCAAATTAAGTGTATTAACGACACCTTAGTTTATCTATTTAGTTAGCGAAAGATATCAAACGTGATACTTCTCATTGATTATCCAAGAATATATTGATTCATGCATACAATAGAAAAGTAAACTAAGCTATCAACACAAGAAAGTTTCTATACTAACCATACAATGATAATCTACAATAATACAGTATATGTGAATAAATATAGGGGTGTGCAAGAAACCGAAATAACCGAATTACAACCAAAATAACCGACGCAACTGAACCAAAAAAACCAAAACCAATAAGAAACCGATGGTTTGGTTTGATGACTTTTTAAAAACGCTTTTTTTGGCTGGGTTTCGGGTTTGCTTATAACAAAAGACAAAAAAATCGAATCAAAACCATACAACCAAACTTGTAAACCTATAGGTGTATATAACTATCCATACACCTAAAAGAATGACTAGCATATTAGTTACTTATTTAACTTTTTTTATCTAAAAAAGATTTAATCTTTAAGTTTTTGGAATAATCTTTAAACTTGTTTGTTTAAATCGATAGATTAAATTTAAAAACAAACAAACAAACATACCCAGTATGTCCCACTAAAAAGTAGGGTTTGGGAGGGGTAGGTGGTGACGAGTCTTTCCTCTATCTAGAGAGATAGAGAGACCGCTTCCAAAGAGGCCCTCGACTCTAGAACGATAGCAAGCAGATTATATAGCATGCAACACATAAGTATATATCACATAAAGGTTTAGAATAAGCATATGCATATTCTTAAGTATATTCATACGAATAACATACATCACATAAGCATAGGCATACCCATAAGCATAACACCTGAAAATAGTGCATACATCAAATAAGCAGCATGTTTCACCTATAAAGGGCAACTGTCGATTACCTACACATCACGCGGGGGTCACGCATTAGGTCTTCCTTTACTCGTCCTACCCACAGATCCCACTAGAAGTCCTTACTTTAATTCTACGCCTCCACGCACTCCTATCATCGATCATGTGCTTGGAGAGGTGCAACTCTACCGTATCTCGCCTAATTATCTCGTCCCAAGTCAACTTAGGTCTTCCTCTACTCCTACTCTCTAGGGTGATGTTCTCTAATGCTCTAACAGGCGCTGACATCGGTCTCCTCTTCACGTGCCCAAACCATCTTAATCTTTCCTCTCGTATTTTATCCGTGATACAAGCTACCTCCAGCCTTTTTGTCGAAACATGTTGTTCCTTATCCGATCCAGTCTTGTGTGTCCACACATCCACCTTAACATTCGCATTTCACGACCTCTATTTGTCGCTCGTGCGATTTCTTTATGGCCCGATAGCCTGTTCCGTATAGCATAGCTGGACGTACTACCACTCTATATAGTTTTCCCTTTAGTTTTGCTGGAAACCTCTTATCACACAAAATCCCTGATGCTGCTCTCCACTTGCACCATCCTGCTTGAACACGGTGGGCTACATCATTGTCTATCTCTCCATCCTCCTGTACGTACGAGCCCAGGTATTTGAACCTAGACGTCTGTGGGACTGCCAAACTCTGGATACTGATTTGGGTGTCCTCTTCATTCTCTCCACTAAGCTACAATGCATGTATTCCGTCTTAGAGCGACTTATCCTTAAGCCTTTGTGCTCTAGTGCCGCTCTCCACTGTTCTAGCCTTTCGTTAAGCACCCTTTTAGATTCTGATATTAACACAATATCATCCGCAAACAACATGCATCACGGGACTGGCTTCTGTATAGACTTGGCCATCTCATCCAACACTACTATGAAGAGAAATGGGCTCAATGTCGATCCTTGGTGAAGTCCCACTTCCACCGGGAAGAAGTCTGTGTCTCCGACTGGTGCTCGCACACACGTTTTTACCCAGTCATTAATATCCTTGATTATCTTGATATACCTCTCTGGTACCCTTCTATGTCGTAGACTTTCCTAAATGAGTTGTCACGGAACACTGTCATAGGCTTTTTCTAGGTCAATGAAAACCATATGGAGGTCCCTTTTCTTTTCTCTATATTTCTCCATTATCCTTCTTATGACGTGTATGGCTTCTGTTGTAGAGCACCCTGACATAAATCCAAATTGGTTTATCGCTATCTGAGTTTCGCGTCTAATTCTCGTGTCAACAACTCTTTCCCATAGTTTCATCGTGTGACTCAAGAGCTTTATTCCCCTGTAGTTTGCGCAACCTTGGACATCTCCTTTTTTCTTATATATGGGGACTATGACACTACTTCTCCACTGCTTTGGCATCCTCCCTGTCTTGAAGATAGTGTTGAATAACACTGTTAGCCATTGCAATCCCTCTTCTCCCAGGCACTTCCACACTTCAATCGGTATGTTGTCTGGCCCCACCGCCTTAGCTCTCCTCATTTTCTTAAGAGCTTTCGTAACTTCGTCGACTGTGATGCTTTTACAATAACACTTATTTTGTTGCGTTGTTTGAGTTGTTTGATCGTTCTCTGTTTGTTGATTAGGGTTCCTTACATTGAAAAGGTTATTGAAGTAAGTTTTCCATCTCACCTTGATGTATTTCTCCTTTACTAAGACCTTTCCATCCTCAGCCTTTATAAACCTCACCATTCTCAAGTCCTGTCTTCTACATTCTCTTGCTTTGACAATCTTAAACATGCCATGTTCTCTTTTTTTCGTCTCTAGTCGCTTGTACATCCTCTCATAAGCTCTGTTCTTTGCCTCTGACACAGATTTTTTCGCCTCTTGTTTGGCCTCCTTGTATTTATCTTTTAGTTCTGCTCGTTCTTCCTCATTATTACAGTGTAATAGCTCTCTAAAGCTTTGTTGTTTAATTCTTATCTTCTCCTGTACATCTTCGTTCCACCACCAGGATTCCTTATGACCAACTATCCTACTTGTTGTAACTCCAAGAGTTTCTTTAGCTGCTTGAATGACTCTAATGGCCATGGCCTCCCACTTTTGGTTTGCGTCTTCCTGTGGCCCAGTCTGGGTCATTGGTACGACCTTCTCTCTAAAGATGGTAATCTTTTCGTCTTTGAGTTGGCCCCATTTGATCGTAGGTCTAATTCTCTTGGTTTGTTCGACAATTGCTCTCTTCATGCGTAGATCCACCACCAACATATGATGTTGAGGTACTACTATCTCGCCCGGGATTACTTTACAGTCCTTCCACGAGCTGCGGTCTTCTCTTCTCATCAGCAAATCGTCTATCTGCGTGCGTCTCCCGCCGCTGCTAAATGTGATTAGATGCGAGTCTTTTTTTCTTAAAAAACGAATTTATAACGCCTAAGTCATGCGCTAATGCAAAGTCAAGAAGCTCCTTACCGCCGTCATTCCTAAGACCATACCTAAAGTCTCCATGCACCAAAGGAAAGTGATCATTATCCTTACCAATATGCCTATTAAAATCTCCTCCTATGTATATTTTTTCTTCTCGAGGTATGTCTCCTATAACTTGATCTAAACTCTCCCAGAACTTCCTTCTTTCCGCTTCCCTTAATCCAACCTGTGGTGCATACGCACTAACTACTGCTACTACGTCATCCCCTATTACTATTCTTAACAGCATAATTCTATCATCATATCTTCTCACCTCCGCTACATTATCTTGAAGTTCTTTAGCAACTAGGAAACCTACATTTTTTGTTCCATTTGATCCTGAATACCATAGTTTATACCCGTTGCACTCTTTTGCTCTCCTACCCCGCCATCTAGTTTCCTGAAGACACGCTATCTGTACCCTACGCCTCTTCATCGCGTCTATTAACTCTAATAATTTACTAGTTAACGTTCTTACATTCCACGATGCCAATCGTAATCTACAACCCTTTTTCCCTGTAGTTGCACTTCTCGTCATCGAACATGATCTCGGAGCAGCATAATGACTCCTCCATCTATTTTACCGCACTAACCCATCCTAACAAAAAATACCAGACAAAGCCCACAAATACAACCACTATTCACAGATAACACCTTAAAATAGAAGTGTAACACTTACGAGGCACAATCAAATGCATTCACTCATAAGAAGTAAACAACACACAAGTGATGCACAATCAAATCACAAGAAAGTAAAAATAGCACAAGAAATAGGGGATGGCTCTCCCTATTTAAATCCAGATGCTAGTACCCCTAACCCAGCCAAACAGTCTAAACGGAAAGATAAAAGTAAACAAGAAGAAAAACAAAGATGGAACGATCTCACCAAATGCACACCCAAGTTAGGGTTCTTCAATTTGGCCGTGACTGATTCAATCTCCCTTCCAACAAGCTGATCAACGAAGTTGACCTCTATTGCTTCGACCCCTTCGATCTGCCGATATCCGCTCGATTCGTGTTCAGCCGTGAGAGGAAGCGGAAGCACTGGTACTGCTTCGCCGCCGTGCCTAGTGTTAAGTGGCTCAGTGAAGAGGCCCATCGATGGTGAAAGCTCTACCAAGTGACCGGGCTGCCTCCTTCAGCCGACGCTTAATTAAAGCCAAAACGATAGAGTAAAGTGTTTTATTGAATTTTTGTTAGTGTATTTTATGGATCATAATTAAACTTAATGTCAAGTAATTTCTAAGAATATATAGATCATATTTGAAGATCAATAAATTATGGTAAGTCTAGAGTTTCTAGCTTAAATTCATTGCTTTGGACCAATTTTTTCTCTAAAAACTTTAAGGCCAAATAGTAAAACCGAGAAAAAAACCCCGAAACCGAAACAGATTGAAAACAAAAATCGAAAAAACCAAAATCAAACGTAAGGTTGATACCATGAAAGATGTCAAACATGATTCTTCTCATTGATTATCCTAGAATATATAGATACATCATACATGCATATAATTGAATAGGAAACTAACTAAGCTATAAGCATGCAAAAATATCTATACAAAACATATAATGATAATCTACAATAATACAATATATATTAATAAATATATCGCTAACGGTCATCCCTCCTTCTAGATGATATTTAAATTCCCCTCAATAATGACTAATACTGGATCTAATATAGTTATTGTTATTTTTAGAGAAAAGGGGTAGTTTCGGATTGAAACTTTGCAAAGAGGGAAAAGACGACCTTTTCACATTTATTTTTAAGACGGATGGAATATTAATATTCTATATCATGATGTATCAGGAGTAAAGGGAGTAAATGTTGTTTATGACATGTAATTCCTTGATCTCATTCCTTGCAAACCGCTTAAATTTATTTTCCTTTTGCCAGTAATCCTATCAATACCTAGTAGCTATGCTAGTGCAATACTGCAATCAATATATATAAATTATAAAGATCTATTTGCAAGGCATCATGTGACATCCTTATTAGAAAGGTCTATCTCTAAGCTGCAAAATGGTTTAGGTTTAGGTTTCATGCGCCCTATCCATTATTGTTTTTAAATGATTTGTAGAGAAGGATTTTTGTGATCTATTTATGATAATGCAGAAGAAGCTATGTGTCTTTCTCGCCCCCTTTATCCACGGAGCACGTTATACCTCCTATGGACGTCATTTCACAAAGGTAGACAAGCTTAAAGAGGTATGATCTCTGTGCTCCTTGTGTCTTTCTGATTGATGATCTATAAACACAAAACAAAATGGTTATACCATACATTATATCTTTCTACTTAATTCCCAAATAATGATGGAAATTGAATACCTTTAGGTTATGAATTAATCATGATTCCTTGATCAGATGTGTTAATAAATCATTTGTAAAATAAAATGAACCATCTAATTTCATAAACCCTTGTGGAAGAATATGCCTGATGCAAAAGCACATAGGTTTTTATCAAATTTACTTTGATAGGATAACCTTTTATGGCTCAGCTTCACTTGCTCTTATGTTTGAGCAATTTGATTATCACAACTACCAATGTTCTATGGAGATGTTCATTTGTATTTTCAAAACCATTTCGTTTGTATTTTATGTTTTGAAAGTTGAGCTGACAATAGATTTCTAGGGATCCAAGGCTGCATGAAGCTTATGGCTTTGCTTTTATTGTGCAGATAGTTGATAGGCTACATTGGTATGTGGAAGATGGTGACACGGTAAGAAACTTCCATTGTTTTTTTTGCTATGGTTGTCGAGCAAGTCATTTTAGTAAATTGGATTTATATTCTCTAATTCGATTATACTATAATTTATGGAGATCTATACACATACTTACAGTGGAAATATGTAAATATTTATCCTTCACTTTTAAAATGGTTACACACATAGTAGATCTCTGAAGTATGCATGATTACATGTACGATTAATTTAAATAGGCAACAATAGTATTTTTACTATTAGTTAGTACTATATATAGGAGATTAGAATATAAAGTCATCTTGCTTGATCGATATGATACTCTCTGATTAAATTAGGCATCATTACACGGCTGCCTCTTCAAAGCAGTTAAATGAAAAACTTCCTTGTGGGCCTGTGTGTAGTGGATAAGGTTTTTTATGTTGTGTATCAGTTTCATGTTTGATGTTCACAGACATGATATTTTTTTGCGCCAAAATCAATTATTAGATTTGCCTTCTGTACGTGCTTTGGCCTTTGGGAGACATCTTGTTTCAAATAGGATCCCACATGAATCAGGATCTATACATGTTAGTTTTACTTGTAATTTGCAATTTGGGAGCAACAAAGAAAATTGCACAAAAATGTACCTTAATGTTGGTCTGATTTCCATTTGACAAAATAAACTTAATTACTATATACGAAGGAGCAAACTTTCCAATAGAAAAAGTTTAGGAACTTTAAACAATTTATACTTTTGGCACTGGGTAACCAACTTTCATTTCTGTAGTTACTTGTGTCAAGGTTATGACTTACTTGAAATAGAGACTGTTCAAGTATATTAATGTTTGTTACCTCACATGAAACATGGAGAGATAGATAGTGACGTCACGCATCGGATTCAAGCAGGCTAGTGTAGTGGAGGGCGGCCTTAGGGGTGCTTTGTGACAGGAACTTCTCAACTAGATTAAAAGGGAAATTTTATAAAGTTGTGGTTCCCCCAGCTATGCTATATGGAATAGAGTGTTGGGCAATCAAGAAGAGCCAATAGCGTAAAATGGAAGTAGCAGAGATGAGGATGTTGAGGTGGATGTAGGGGAACACAAAGTTTGACCGAATAAGCAATGAGGTTTTTAGGCACAAGTTAGGAGTAGCTAGTATAACGGATGAGATTAAGGAGGAAAGATTAAGATGGTTTGGGTATGTGAAGAGACAAATGACATCACCGGTTAGACTAGTAGAGACCCTAGATGTAGACGGAAGGAGAAGTAGAGGTAGGCCTAAGATGACTTGTGAGGAGAAGATTAGAAATGATTTGCTAGATTTGCTAGATTTGCACCTCTTCGAGGAGAGATAGTAGTATGTGGAGACATAGGATTAAGGTAAAGGATGTTAAGGGGAGGGTTTGGATGCATCTTATATGGGTATTAGCGGTAACCCTGCATGCTAGTTCTTGTTTCTTTATTGTTACCTCCTTAGGGTTTTTGTTTGCTTCATTTAGATTATGCTCTATTGTGGTCCCTAGTTTGTTTATTGGTATCAATTGTATAATGATTGATTATTGATCATGTTATATTGTTGATCATTGTATGCGGTTGCTTTCTTATATTGATTGCCTAGTATGTGCTGCCTGATTCGAGTACTGCAGATACTGCCTCTTGTATCTTGTATGTATTGATTGCCTCGTTGTGCGTTGTGTTCTAGCCCTATGATTAATGAGCCCTGGAGTTGAGGGTCTTGCTGGAAGCTCTCTCTCTAACCTACGGGTTAGAGGTAAAACTTGTCTACATCCCAATTCCGACCCTCCCAAGACCTTGTCGGTTGATTTGCTATCGATGGGATGCACTGGGTATGATATTGATGTTGATTGACTGACCTTACATGAAACATGATTGAAATCGGCCAACTTATTATGCAATTTTCCCTTTAATAAATTTTTTTGGCCGAGAACAAAATCGACTTGGTATCTATCCGAAACCACATACCTGTTCCTATCTGCACACTGGTTTTCCTGATCATGGTTAGAAATTTCAGAGTATTTGATTTCTTTTTCATAAATTTATTTTAAGAAGCGAGGAAGTTTTAGGACATGACCACTTCTCAGCTTTGTTAGTGGAGGTAGTATTATTACATTGGTATGCCATTAGTCAACTATTATCTTTTTACCTGGCTCCAAAGAAAGTACCAGCGCATTGAATACAACAGTCCTACTATAATCTGCATTTTATAATATATGCATGGGCATGAGGAAAACATGTTGGAAGATGGTGGGGTTAAAATGATCAGAATCTGGTGTACCTTAAAATCTTGCTGTTGTGTCACAGCAGATAAGAAGAATGTCCTTATCTTGCCTAAAATCATAATGTTGGGATCCTATTAAATAGATTAGCAGTGTACCTGAAGTACTTTGACTGAATCAAGACTAAATTTACACAAGGGAGAGATCATGTTCATAAAAGAAACACACGCACTTTTTAGGGTAGAATATAATATATAGAATGATTTAAGGAATCTCTATGTAAACTGCTCTAGTCTCTACTTCAGCTGACCAAAAACGACTCTTTTCAAACTACTATTCAGCATTTTTGAAAGTTGGTTCTGTGGTTCAGTTTACACTTTATTGCCGTATGTTGTCGTTCTGGTTTCCTCTTTCACAGTTCTTTACGATCTTTACAATCATTGTTTGCATCTTCCTATCGCTTATACACTTATACCTGTGAATTTCCCTGTTGATTAATTCATAGTATTGTTTGTTGTATTGATTGTATAGTTTGATTTGTATTTTGTAGTTTGTTCTTAGTTTGTAATATGTACTTAGTATAGGGACTGAAAGTGAAAGTATTGTGTAGTTAGTTAGTGCTTCTAACAGCTATAAATAGATACTTTTGTAATCAATTTGGGTAACACCCTTCAATAGCAATAATACTGGAATTTTAAGTGGTAACAATTGGTATCAGAGCGCGAAAGGCTCTCGATCCAGAAACCAACTCCCTTCGATTCCCTTTCTTGATCCGTCGTACCCATCACCGCCTGAATTTGAAGCAGCCGTCGGGCTGAACATTCAATTGAAACCACAGCGACTTGCAATTCACACCACCCACAATCAAGATCCCATCTGCGACGCAATTCGATGGCGGAGAACAGCAGACAAGTGGCTCTGAGAGATCCCAGCGATTCGATCTCGTTCAAGATCCCAATCCTGACTCCTACAACATACACCTCGTGGGCAATTAAAATGGAGGCGTTCATGGATGCCCAGGGACTCTGGGATGCCATTGAACCTCCGACTGAAGCTACTGTTGATGTCAAGCTGGGCAAGAAGGCCAGGGCCTTCATTTTCCAGGCCTTGCCCGAGGATGTACTAATGCAGGTTGCTGCATATAAGAGTGCTAAGGATATCTGGGAGGCTCTCCAGAAAAGGTATGTGGGGGAAGATCGTGTAAAGCAGGCAAGAATCCAAACTCTTGATCAAGAGTTTGAGATGATGAGGATGACTGACACAGAGTCAATCGATGACTTTGCGGGAAGAATGGGAGAATTAGTCTCCAAATACCGGGCACTAGGTACCACAATTGCCACCTCTAAACAGGTGAGGAGAGTCTTGAAGGCTGCTCCTGAGAGGTTTCTCCCAATTGTGGCAGCCATAGAGCAGTTTTCTGACTTGGAGGAGATGACCTTTGAAGGGTTGATAGGCAGGCTTAAGGCCTATGAAGAAAGAATCAAACCAGCCTCTCAA
>BJCN01315247.1:0-15399 GCA_018326445.1 Flaveria brownii
GCTTAGAATTCGAGCCGAGCCGAGCCGGCTCGTTTAGATTCGAGCTTTTTTCGAGCCGAGCTTTTTTCGAGCTTTTCTCGAGCGAACTTCGAGCGAACTTCGAGGCACGAACTTTTTGTACAGCCCTACTTCGAGCGAGCAGCAAGCTTTTAAAACAACCCTAATATCAACTCGTAAAATCTCAAATCAAATCAAGTTTAAACATCTCGAGCTTATGCCCAGTTTGACTAGGTCACGAACCTAAACAAACCTATGTATACAACTTTTATTTAGGTTACCTAATAAATGATATATACATAATATGATAAAAATAATTAAATAATTTATATTAAATCCTATATAAAAAATTTATAATATATAATTATAAAAATATATATAATATTTTAAATTAATTGATAAATAACAAATGAGCAGAGCTCGATCTTGAAAATCTTAACGAATCGAGCTTAAGCTCTCATAAGTAAAACAAGCAGAACTCAAGCTTAGTGGGCTTGTGTTGACTCGGCTTGCAGCTCATTGACACCCGTAGTTATTATATAGATTTATATAAAAAACATCTTTATTTGCGATTAACAAATTTCATCACCAACTTTGAGATGGAATTGTTACAATGCTGAAATCGTTGCTAATTTCATGGATAACAATGCTAAAATCGTCGCTAATTTTATGGATAATGTCTTATGATGGACAATGACACTAGTTATCTCAAATCCGTCTTAGATAAGTGAAGGAACGTTCTGTTGTTACTAACTTACTATCCATTAAAAAATAAGAATGGTTGCTAAAACTTGAAAAAAAATTATGAATGTGTGCTAATACCCAATAAACCATACGTAAGAAAAATAACTACATTATAAACTCCACATAACAATTAAATTTGAAAAAAAAAAATTACAACACGTGATAAGACAATGTTCTTCGGCACATTGCGGGGAAATGAAGAATGATTATATTATCATCTTTTTAAATTTTGGGTGGGCTTAATTTATCTTAAATTAATATTTGAGATAAGATGAGTAATTATGGATATAGCTTGTAATCACATGCACTATTTGGCTTTTATTAATATTTTAAATTACTTTACAAGACCGTTACGTAATTGTGGCCTTTTATAAATATACGGTCTCGTACATTCAAGTATATATATGTACTACTAGTATAGTATCCAGTATAATACACGGGTTGATTAAATAATATGTATGAATAATTTGTGTTAAAACTTTAAAAATTATAAATGATATTTGTAAATAGGATATAAATGAGTTATAAATAAATGAATAGTTCAAGTAAAAACAATAATAATATCATTTTAAAAAATCATTTTGTAAGATTGTGCTTTTTTAATTATTTTGTTAAACATTCTAGTCTTTTTTTAATTTTATTTTAAAAAATTAATTATCTTATGAAACTTAGAACAAATGGTATTAAAATACTTCGTATTTAAAAAAAAAATTATGTCATATATTTTTTAAAGTGTATTGTTTATTATAATATCCAAGTTTTTAAATTTTTACAACATCTTTTTTTAATTTAAAATTGTTTTAAATAATACAATTACTATGTTTACTATTATCATTTACTATGAGAGAGATGCGGGAAATGAAAATAAGAATGCTTAATATGTTGACATGTGTAATCTCAAAAATCTTTTTTTATTATAGGTAATAGGTAATAGATTTGATTCTTTATTTGTAAAATACTCAATCATTTTGATTTTTTTTACTTACTTAATGTAAACTGTTTAATAAAAATGGCTAAACTGATCAGTGATCAGTCAAACTTAAGCTGTTAATTAGAAAATAATAATTCAAAGTGTCCAATATACAATAACCACCCTTGTTATCCGTTTATAAGTTCGATCACGTGATGTTGGTAAATATGAATTTGTACAATTTTTTAAAAAAAAATATTAAAATATGATAAAATATTTGATTAATAGCCACCGTTTTTATAACCACCATTTGACATTAAATTAAGTATTTGTTAATACATTTGCGCGTACTATATTCAGATTTAATGAAATGGAACATGTTGCATCACGTGCGTGTTCAAGTGAGCGACAATAAATTCATTTGACTCTATTATTTTTATTCATACTTTTAGAAGATTTAGGGCATTTATATCTTAACATTTTATATAAGTTTTAGTAAACCTGTGTATTACACAATTTAAATAAATAAAATATTAATATAATAAAATTTATTAATTATAAAATGATATTAAAAAATATGATATGACTGCAATTATGTATGAGAAATGACTATAATTAATAAAACAGTGATATCAACTTTTTAAAATTTTATTTTTAGATTTTTTTCCAAAAAAATAAATATTTTGTTCTAAAACAAACCATATAAAAATGTCATTTTTAAAAATTTTCTTATTATATCTCCTAAATTAATTATTTTTTGTTTTAAAAAATTGATTTTTTTAAATACCACTTTTAAAATATTTCGTATTTTTAGAAAAGTTTTATGCTTTAGAAAAATTTATTATTTTATAAAAAAATTGTTTATTTAGAAATAACATTAATAAATAGATCTCTTTTTTAATTTATTAAATATAAAGAATGTTAAATAATATTATTAGTAATTAAGGTAATTATTTAAGATGAGAGATACACGAGAAAATTTTGATAAGAATAATTGTGATGCTGACACGTGTTACTTTAAGTTACTCTTTTATTATATTATAAAGATTACATTTTCACAATCTATTACATGTTATAGAGTTTAATAGACTCTCTCACATCAACGTACTATCTAATAAAATATTTTTCAAAACCTATGCTAATTATTTTGATAATTAAACAATACATTACTATAAATAATTTTACTGGGCATGATTAGATCCAATTAAAACAATTTTGTGATTGTAAAAAGTCGTTTTATTTATTGTTGGTTTTGGATGTATGTCTTAAGTGTATTAAATCATACATTAAATTAATATAAAAATATTGTTATAAAAGATCGATATCACATGCAATGCACGTATATCTAATTATTATTTTTATTTTCCTGTAAATTAAACATGTAATATTTCACAGGAAAATTGACCTTAACGACTTATATATCATCCATCTCATGCAGGAAATTTTGTGAAAAATGGCGGATTCGAAATCGGTCCATACGTCTTCCAGAATTACTCAACAGGAGTACTCCTCCTCCCGAAAATACACGACATAGTATCCCCGTTACCCGGGTGGATCATTGAATCACTCAAACCAGTTAAGTACGTCGACTCAAAGCACTTCAATGTACCTTCAGGGCTATCCGCGATTGAGTTGATTGGAGGCCGAGAAACAGCCATTGCACAAATCGTACGAACCATACCTAACAAGTTCTATAAGCTAACATTCGTCATAGGCGACGCAAAGAATGGTTGTCATGGGTCAATGATGGTCGAGGCCTTTGCGGGTAGGGAAACAGTTAAAGTTAAACACGAGTCTAAAGGAAAGGGCGAGTTCAAAACCGGAGTTCTCAAGTTCAAAGCCATATCAAACCGGACACGAATCACATTTTATAGCCCCTTTTATCACACAAAGCTTCATGATTATGGTCATTTTTGTGGCCCTGTGATAGATGATGTTAAGGTTTGGTATTACTAGGTGTAAGGTCTATTTGTTCCTTAATAATTATTATAAGGGATGCTATAATTAAAGATATGAAATAATTATTCATACAAATTGTATGTACTACATATGATCTATGGGTTTGAGTTTTAGATATAATGTTTTTCCTTTGGGATATATGAATTGTTTATCGGTTGTGTAACAATATATTTTATTATAAAGATGATGTATTTCTTATGGGATGAAGCTTAAAGCTCATGCATGTATTTCTATTATGAAAATATATAGTAGAAATAGACCATAGATTGTGTTGTACAGGTCACTACAACGTTGTGTTGAAAGAACAACATACTACATGCAACAATGTGTGGGTTAAGATTTAAAAAGTTAAGATAATTAAAGGTTAATTTTGATAATCAATTACCGATTGTTCTACTGCGACTGTTGGCTTCAGTCGGTAGGAATTGAACTTAGTTAAAAGTGATGATCGATTGGTTTTTTTCATTCCGAACCAAGTTCACGTACTACCAATAGTTGGTTGTGACCACGAACACCAACTAACCTACTTATTGTTCATCGCTTAGTAACTATTGAACGCTCAAATGTCATCAGTACCTTAGTTACCGCTTATTGTTCAGTTACCACTGATCGATTAGTAACTACGACCTCTAATTAATGATGCTACCTCTTGGATCTTGCAAAGGGACGTTACACCTTGAACCTTACTGTTCGCTACAAATGAAATCGAAACAATCTCAAACGAACGTACACTCCACGCCTATAACAAACACTCAACGTCCTCTAGAATCACTTAGCTTCTATAGTTGCGTGAGCCCCTTGTGTTACAATTAATGATCCATTTTGTTTTTCTCAAACTTCGTGATGTACTATTTAACACATGATCACCGGCCATTCAATATGACCATCATAACCACGTGCATTAGCACGTGACTAACAGACCTGCAAGATTTGAAGTTTTGATGAAGCAAATTCCATCTGTTTTTACTGCAAAAATGAAGTGGATAATAATAATAATAATAAAAACAAGTGGCGAATTGAAGCTTCATCAGCCTCAAAACACAAAATTTCACCATACCCAATGACACTCATTAATCTTGTTGAACCCAAAGCAACCACCCAACCCACACGCATTAATTTTGGCTCCTAATTTTGTGCTACTTTAACGTGCTTTGTCCCTTTTTAAACTTTCTTAACGGTAATATATGTTGTTTTACTTATATCTATCTATCTATATAAACACACATATATATGCATGCATGTATACATAGGCTTTTATCTGTTATCCTGTGACATAAACAAAAATGGCTTTGTTGATGTCTCTCTTGTTTCTTTGCATACTCTCATCTAGCTTTTCATACTCTCAAGCTGCTTCTAGTACATATCTTGATGGTAAGCTGACTCGCTATATACAAGCTAATATATTATATGTCATGATAAAAAAAAAAAAAAAAAACGTTTGTTCATGAGAACTTGTATCAGTAAACTCATGAACAAATGCTTTGTTAATAACAAGATCGATCTAATTAACCAGTGGTTGAATACTCATACCAACATTAAGTTTTTTTTGTTTTGTTTTTTTTTTATTTTAAGATCTTGATGAATCTTTTATGTTTTTGATGAAAACAACTCTTATTATTTAATCATTTATTTGTCATATATGAATTTAGGTCTACTTCCAAATGGGAATTTTGAACAAGGACCAGACCCATCAAACCTTCAAAAAACAGTGATCATAGGGAAATATTCTTTACCAAAATGGGAAATCTCAGGCTTGGTGGAGTACGTTTCGGGCGGGCCCCAACCAGGTGGGTTCTACTTCGCGATCCCTCGTGGGGCCCACGCTGCAAGGCTCGGGAATGACGCCTCCATAGCCCAAGTTATTGATGTGAAGGTGGGGTCAACCTACTCACTCACATTTTCCGCAACTAGAACTTGTGCTCAAGATGAGGTGCTACGTGTCAAGGCCTCAGGCCGGTCCGGTGATCTCCCGATACAAACTTTGTATAGCAGCGACGGTGGAGACACCTACGCCTTTGCATTCGAGGCTACTTCTAATCGAGTGAGGGTCGTTTTTCATAACCCCGGTGTTCAAGAGGACCCCGCTTGTGGACCTCTATTGGATGCCATTGCAATTAAACAAATGCTTCCTATAAGATACACCAAAGGTAATATAAGAAGTTGTATGCATTAAAAATAGTCGAACTTTAACCCTTTTCACTTTTAGTTAGTTACTTGTTCTTGACCCGTTTTCCTTTTAGTTACATTTTTTTTACCCGTTCACTTTTAGACTTTTAGTTACATATTTTTTGACTCGTTTCACTTTTAGTTATATATATATTTTTTTGACCCATTTGAGATAAAACGTTCACAAATGCAGAAAACTTGGTAAAGAATGGTGGATTTGAGATTGGACCCCATGTGTTCAAGAACTTCTCAACAGGAGTCCTGCTCCTTCCCAAAATACACGACGTCGTCTCACCACTCCCCGGGTGGATCATCGAGTCTCTCAAACCCGCAAAATACATAGACTCGAGGCACTTTCAAGTGCCCGAGGGCCTAGCTGCCATTGAGTTGGTTGGTGGGAGAGAAACTGCTATCGCGCAAATCATTCGCACCATCACTAATAAACTGTACCAACTGTCATTCACTATTGGAGACGCGAAAAATGGCTGTCATGGGTCGATGATGGTGGAGGCTTTCGCGGCTAAGGAAACGCTCAAAGTTAAATACGAATCTGTCGGGAAAGGGCGGTTTAAAACCGCGACCTTTAAGTTTCGAGCTGTTTCGGATCGAACAAGACTTACATTCTATAGTGCTTTTTACCATACAAAGATTAATGACTATGGTCACTTTTGTGGCCCTGTGTTGGATGATGTTAAGGTTTTGCCTGTTTCTCACTAAACATGGTGAAATACTTAGGAAATTTTAAAGCATGCTTATTTTGAGTTTGATTTAGATGATGTAAGGTGAAGAAATGATGTGATGATTTTGCATTTGATTTTCTATTTAACTGTTTAGATTGCTTAAATTTATGTTGAATAAACTACATGGTGTTTCGAAAATGTGTTGCGTTATATGGTACATGACTTAACTTTTGGGTCATTGGTGAGTAGAAAAAAAGGACCTCTATATAATAAAATCAATAACTCGATCATTTATAAAAAAAAATCTATGATATGACAATAATTGTTATAACAATAAACAAAACAAAAGTATTCTAACAGTTTTTATCTAATATACTTACTTAACGAACCGTGAGGCTATCATATCGTTTTTGAAAGCAAAGCTCTTTATCAAGTTTTTATAATCCAAACTCTCCAATATGTCATTTTTAATAGTTATCATCATTAATTCTTTAAGTTTTTCTTGAGAAATTGTGGATGGTAAGTAGTTATTCAATCTATTTAATTTTTAAAAACTTCTTTTGGTCAATGTCATTGTTACCGAAAGAGTTAACAACGCTCTATATGCAATTAAATAATTAATGCATTAGGAGAAAAATCGAGCTGCTTTAATTAGATTATTTAAATCATCAAAAGGGCCCATAACTTCACTAGTTTAAAATATCTTAAACAACTTCAACTCCATATAAAGTTCATCAATATCATTATTTGATTTTTTTTCATAATAGATAAAAATACATTTTAAAGTATATATCAACACGATTTAAATTCGTTTTCATCAAGTTCTTTTAACTTTTAAAGAAACAAAAACCATATAGTTTCTTGCATTGTTAGTATTATTCGAATCTTGTTTCAAGTGAAGTAATCGATCACTTGATCAAAATTTCAAAAAACATAAGTTTTTGCTCACCATATTCAACGTTGCTAATATTTCATACCAAATGATGATCCGTGCCAAAAAATTTTATTAAAAAAGTAATAATAAAAAAAATAAAATGTCATTTTCATTCAATCAAAAAAACTTTTTGTTTTTTCATTTCAATGCTATAGTTTACCAATATTTGCGATTTCCATCCACTAATACCGTTAAAACCTTCTTTAAAATTAAGGATATTTTATTCCTTTTCAATTGTTGCATGAAGTTGTTGTCGCTAAGCTGAAAAGTTGTTACTAAACATGTGATTCGATCTCTATAGTTGCCTATTGTGCCGGTTCCAAAATGCAAAGGTGGAAATGTTTGCCTGCCGAATGTTCTACGACTGCAAGATAATCCGCTAGTCATTTCCAGTGGACAATTAATCGCATTAACCGCACCGAACCGAATGTCAAAGGTGGTTCGGTTTCGGTTTCGGTTTTGATGTGCAAAGGTGGTTCGGTTTCGGTTTTGATGTGCAAATTAACCGCATTAACCGCACCGAACCGAATGTCAATTATATATAATAAATTTACAACACTTCTCATGATTTTACTAGAATTTCATATATTCATCCTTTTTAATTCACATTTATAAAAATATATTTACATAATAGATTTCGTTTTGTATATAAGAAACATCATAAACAAACAGAAGCAATGCAAAATATGCGCATACATTGTTGTATGCACGCCCCGACTTCGGTTTCGGTTTTAGCAAAACCTTAAAAACGAACCATATCGTGCACACCCTTATAAATTGGTCCATAACTATCCTAACAATAATTTATTAGGTAATATTTTGGTTTAAAAGCATATGTTAAATATATTCATTAATTAACCGAATTAACCGCAAATTAACCATAACCGATGGGTAACCGAAGTGTGGTTAAACGAAGCTTTGGTTGTGGTTGCGGTTAAAAAAATGGTATTAACCGAACTCGCGGTTTCGGTTTCAAAAATTATATTGACCGCACAGAACCGCACTATGCACACCCCTAATTTCCGCAAATTAATCATATTATTTTTTGGAAACCGAAGTTGGTCGGTTACCAGCTCAAGACTCTAATGGTTTAGTGCACGTCTCATTTCATCATGTGATCAGTTTAATGGTTTTGTCGACAAGTAGCCCACTTGTGTAGTTGTGTAAAGTGCAAACCAAACAAACAGTTTGAACTTTTTATATATTTTGTAACTTTTAAATACGCGTTTTCATGAATGTACTACAGTTCCGAAGCATCCTTGTTGAAATTTAAAAGACAAACTAAAGATTTTAAATAATACAAAAAAGAATTAGGGGGTGTTTGATTTCGACTAACCCGGCTGACCCAGCTGACTGGCTGACCGACTTTTTGATGTGCGGAAAATTCAAGCTGACCGAGTCCTGGTCGGCTGACCTAGACCTAGATTTCAAAAGGTCTGACCAAGACCACAGCAACCAAAACGACCAGACAATTGGCCTAGAGAAGAAAAGGGGGGAGGAGCACCTCCAACCGGCGACCCTCTCCTCCGCGACCGGCGACCCTCTACTCCGCGACCGGCGACCGGAGCACCCCTCCAACCGGAGCACCTCTCCCTCCAGCGCCCCTCTCCTCCGCGACCCTCTCGCCCCCAATTTCACCTCCCCTTCTCGCGCTGCTGTTCAACCGCCTCCACTGCGCCGCTGCTTTCCGACTCCATCTCCCCTTCTCTCCCCCAATTTCACCTCCCCTTCCCTATTGTCCGACGTCTCCATCTCTCCCGCCACGTGGATGAAAAGATGAAGAGAATAAAGGGGAAGAAGATGAAGATCATGATGATGATTGTTTTTGATGGTGTTTGTGGTGTGTTGAATGGGATACTTAAATGGTGGTGTGAAGGGGATGAAAAGGTGATATTTTGCTTTAGGTGGTGGTGATGTGAAGGGGATGAAGAGAGTGGTTTTAAAAAGTAGTTTCATAAAGAGGTTGTATGTAAATGTTTAGTTTAGAAATATGACATTCTGTTTTTTTTCATTTGAGATTGTAATTTTACTTTATGAAAAATAGATTCATAAAGGGGTTAATCTCCAACATTTAGTTTAGACTATAAGGTGTTGACGTGCGTGTTGAATGTAAACTCGTCAGAACTTCGGGGCGATATCGTTATTTTTATCATTCAGCAACGTCAGTCAGATACTGAATCAAACAGTCAAGTTTCAGTCAGACGCAAACTCAATCAGAACTTATAACTGGGTCAGCTTCTGACTCAGTCAGATCTTACAGAGTCAGGGTAATCAAACAACCCCTTAGCTCAATCCGTACTGTCAAACTGCTAAAATTATCCAACTTAGCTAACCACCTCGACCCTGTCAGTTTGGTTTGTCGTTTCCCAAAACCATAGTTAGTGGTACAAGAATTATCATCAAAACTAACCAAGCAACACCTAGAACACCCCTACATATTGACAAAACTTGGCAGATTTGATGACTTGGTAGCAGAAAATCTTCCTGCAATCTCGGTCTACAAAGTTCCAGAAGTAAACAGATAGCAAAAGGACACAAAACATTACAGATCCCACAAACATTACAGATCTCAGGTGGCATGCCATCAAGAGATTTTAAGTGATGACCCATTTGTCAACATACTACCAAGGTCGAAGATTCAGATTAACTAATGGTTTAGTTAATCCACCCTTTAATATTGACATTTTATTCTATGTCGATGAATGCAACCTGGATGGAACACTTCCATATAGAAATCTTGGTTTAAGTTGGTTTACAAGAGAATGAGAAAGGTCTCGACCATATATGTTTTGGAGCATAACTGTATTAGAGGTGTCAAAATCCTAACATGATCAAAAATGCAACATGTCATTTGTCATGTCTAAACATTTTAATTCAACGGGTCATGTTTGGGTTGACAAGTTTAGCAGTTCAATTATTTAGGTCATGCTCGGGTAGCAAAATTTTAAACTTGTCAACCCATCATATTTATATGCAAACCCCGCCAATCCAAATTCAAGCAAGGGAAATATCATCTCCAATATCGATCTTTTGGAATCATGATGTCGGTATGAACAGAATTTTGCTGAAAATTCAGTAACTGACAAATTTTTATTTAAAATTGAAGTGCTAATCAAGCAAATAAAATAGATAAACAGATCAAGTTGCTCCCCTGATCAAGTTTTGAAAGAAAGTTGCAGCAAAAAGGTACTCTTAGAAGATAGAAATAGCATCAAAATAACCATCTGGAGATTGTAGTTCAGGAATCAGCACGAGACTTGACAATGAAATTTTGACGACTGATAGGGTTCATGACCACTGGTGGTCCAGCGGTGCGTGGCCATGCCTGAAACTTCTTGTCGGTCTCTTCCCACCAATCCTTGTTTGAGACCGTAGATGGAGTAGTGCCTATTCAAACACACATGTAATACATAATAAATTATGCTCTTTGAAACTTGAAAGTATGTTCAGATTATGCTTTTAGATGTGTGTTTGTGTAAGTTTGTGAAAGAGTGTTCTTGCCTCCAAAAATCTTTTTGTCAGCAATAATGTAGTCACAGCTAAATGCAACCACAAACGCTGCAGCAACAGAACCAACAATCTTGCCTGCTGTCATATCTTCAAACTAAAACATTAAAGAGAAAAGAGGGTAAGTTTGATAAAAATGATCAGTTCTTTGATATAATACACTCCATTTATGAAATGAAGAATCCATGTTTGACTTTTGAGTCTTCAAAACTCAAACTTATATTATACAACTCTTTGGTTGTATAATTACACTAAAAAAACTTTTTGCCATAATAGAACAGTCTTTACAAACTAAAAACGTTCAAGTTTAAGTTTAAAAAGTAAAGAACTTAACTATTCAAAAAAAAAGTAGTCATTTTGCACTACTTTACTTATTACCAGGATAGAAGGCTTTTTGCAGAAGCACTTGTAAAAACTGAAAACATAAAATCTTAAAATGTTTTCTGAAAAAACTGAATGCATATATACCCCAATGTACACATATATATTTTGTATCTTTGTAGCATAGGCGTTCAATTGTTCATCAACAGTTTTCATGATTCAAGGTATAGCCTAAAAACTCCACAAATCAGTGAATATAAGGCATTGTTATCTATATATGATAGCCAAGTTTTACTTTATAGCCAAGTTCTACTTAAGTGTCATATACCAGAACAATAATATCTTAAACCGGGCTTAAGTGTCATGTTTCTCTAAGTTGTGATGCATCAAGCGTCTCAAAATTCCATCCTTTCCAAACTGACTATGTCAATATTCATTTTATTACATGGTTACCAAAACCATTATGTTGATAATAATCTTATTCAATTAAGGATAGCTGAGTTTAAATATTAATGACTTCTTTCTATTGCAATGGAGTATACATAAGTGTTAGAAACCATTTTCTACATCAAGATAGTAAAGAAAAAACAGAATTAAAAGATGGTAAAAAAATTGGTTTCTCAATATATAACAGCAACCTAAGAGCTTGATTAAAAAAATATGAACTTTAGCAAAACTAGAATAACCAAATTTTAAATGAACAATACAAAATTACAACAGGGCACTGAACAACTATTTCGAGACTTGCACCATACCATCAATGCCTAGAGACATTTTACCAGTATCATCTATGCTTGTCCAAACTTTAAAGAAAAATAATAATAATAAATCTTAACACAGGCTCACTTGCATACTGAAATTGTTAGACTTAACCATGGTCTGCCATTCTGCCATGCCAGCCAGGTCCTTTTGCATCCTTCTTTTGCATTTATCTAAGTATAGGGGTGGCGAATACAACTCTTCAAAAAATGAGTTTTTTTGAATTGGAAAATTGCATTTGGGTAACATCAAATTCTGCAGCAGATCGATTTGGGTCTAATCAAATCATACAATCAGTCAAAATGGGCTGCTCTTATAAACTTGTCAACTTAATACAGGTCCAAATTAGCCAACACCACCCACAACCGTGTCTATTACTTCTTAGCTTAGGCCTTAGCGCCTTAGCCCCTCTCTATATGCATGATAAAAATCACACAGTTTGCTCGACCTGTATGTCCATCTTAAAGCTGAACAATAAAGTTCTTATAAAGTTCAAATATCACTCATATCTTAGAGAAGCAGACAAACTAAAGAAAATCACTCCTTATTTTTGAATGATTCTTTTGTTAATAAGTTATTAACAAAAAGAATCATTCAAAAAAACACAAACTCCATGTTCCACAAATATCCTTATAAACAAAAAAACATAACCTAGCCTTACAAAAATACATGCCCAACCAAACCACTACAATAAAAACAAGTTCAACCCCCAACGCCTCAACCATTCATCTTTCTCACAAAACCTAAATCTCAACTAATAGACCTCCCTCTAATCCAAAAAACTAATTTACTCTGCAGATTACAATATTAACATCAACCTGTTTATTACCTACTACATGGAATCCTATACAAAATCTAAACAATATTAGCTCAACCTCGCCAAACAAACTCATATAAACATCAAATCGTAGATCGTTCGGTGAGATGCAAGTACTACCTAATAAAAAAACGAGTCACCTCAACGATTCACAAACATCATCTCTCGGATTTCTATGTTACCAAATCAACGGCTTCCATATCGAGATTCACTCGTTCGAAACACAAAATCTTAAATCTAATCATTTCAGATAAAGCAAGTCACCAACATTTGATGAACATAATCGATCTGAAATACAAATCTACAAAAGTGAATAATAAGAAGTTTCATAATATATACCTCTATCGATCTCAAAGAAGAAGTAATTTGAAGCCCTAATTCACAAACGGCGATGATGAAGAAGATTCTAGTGGCGTTTTTGGTTTCGATTGGAGGGGTTAGAAATGTAATTTATTTGGATGAATAGTTACATATTGCAGTAAGGTCCTCGTTTTTGTTAGTATTTTAAATTAGCCCTTCATCTATTGGAACGTTGTAAATACGCACCAGACGTCATCTTTTGTTGTCGTATTAACTTTGTGGTGTATATTTGATTGTCATTTTTTATACATCGTTTTTTTATAATAAATTTAGTAATGCGTTTTGTTTTACTAGAAGAGTGGCCGTGCGGTAGAGGATACATGTAAATTTTTCTCAGTTTAAAAAAACTATAATATATTTTTTATTAAATTAAAAAAATAAAATATTTGTTTTTATGATGTAGTTTTTTAAATATTAGTGTATTTTATAGCTAAAGGCATTTTAAAAATTACGGGTGTATTTTTAAAAGTCCACAAACACAAAAAATATTTAAGATAGTGAAATTATAAGACACAATTTTGTCTCATTAAACACTTGAAAGTTGATGTAAAAGAATAATTTCATACTTCTCAAATGTTCTATAATATAGTATATATAATATAGTATAGATAATTGTTCATAATTTTTTATCCAGGTCCAACTTTTGGATTAATATTTCATAACTAAATATAAACCATTTATCATTTAATTTAAATTTAAATAAATAGAATAAATTGTATATAAAAATATAATTTGAATTTTGATACTTATACAAGAATTAATAAAACTTTATGTCATTAAATTATATAAACATACAAAGTATTAAGATAGCGTTATATTTTTATAAATTATTTATCATTGTTTTAGCATATATTTTTTATTACATATCATGCGTTTAGTACATATATATTTTTTTTATTTTGTGTAACATTCGTTTTGATGAAATACAGTGAGTTTTGATATCTTGTAGTTAAAATGTGATTAGTGAAGTTGAAAACAAGAATTGGATGAAGCTTTGAAAACAAGAATTGGATGAAGCTTTGAAAGGATGTTAAAGATGATGGATGATTTTAAAGATTCAAAGATTCAAAAACTATGGGTTTAATTCGTATTTAAATTATCTTACTAAAATAATTAGTTTTATCTTAAAAACTATTAAGATTTAAATTCTATGGGTAAACATTGAAATGAATAAGAAAAAAGGTGGATTAGTTGGAGTGGGGTGAGATCACGAGAAGCAAGTAAGATAGGTATATAAATTCTTCACTAAACCATCATTAAAGGGGGGAAATATATCTTTTCTCCATAAAAAAATTCGATGGCAGAGCAAAGCAACAGGGAGAATTTGAACTTTTGGTGATTTTGATTTTTCTAAGACAACTAATTGTTTTGTATTAGTAAGTTTTTATTTAATTTTTGTTTGATTGATTTAGTCGTTATGTCGGACTAGAACAGTTTTGGCTTCAATATTAAAGTTTAATTTTTTTTATTTTTTTTTTGAATTTATCTGAGATGTTCATGTGATGTTTTTATTTTTAATGGTTTGTTTGTTTGATTCTTATTTAAAACCCTATATATTATATTGTTAATAAAATTGATCACTTTATTAATTTTTCTAGTAAAATTCTTCAAGATTTAAAACTCTAATTAAGTTTTGATTCTTGATATAAGTAACAATTAACGGTTTGAGTTTGTTTATTAATTCATTCTCGTTATATAATCATACAATCTAATTAAACATATCAAACGACGTGTGTGTTTAATTATAACTAATATTTATATCGTTGCAACGCGCACACTAAGATCTGAACCATCAATCTCATTCCCCCCACGCCATCAAACCCATTCCCCCACACCAGCAATCCCATTCCCCTACTAAACTAAACACAACGTGAAATTCTTACCCCTACCCACACTGTAAGACCCCGTTCCCGGACACCTCACAGTTAGTCATTCATCGCACATAAATCGCACATTTATTTAAAACATTACAGCGGAATAATTTAACTAAAATCATTTCATATATTAATAACTGTTTTTGCAAAATAATACAATCATCGTTACAAAATATCATAATTTGCATTACATCACAAAAGCGTCCTTTTACATAAAATGGATGTCATCCCAAAAATGTCAAGTAGCTGCCCCGTGCCATCCTCAGCAACAATCACCTGCCAACTGGAAAGTACATAAAAGCCAGCGTTGCTGAGTGAGTTCTAGTTTTATAGAATATAAATTTCATTTCACTCGTTAAAACATTTTCTTT